>OVAY01001776.1:0-24691 GCA_900406395.1 Kernera saxatilis | reverse complement strand
AGTTGATTTATAAAAACTCAAAAAACCTTATAAAATTGAATGGTAACCTCAAAAAACCTTACAAATTAGTTAGTATGGATGAATATTATATGTTATAAAAACATGTGGTCAGTTTTATAAAACAGCTTGTAAAACCTTTTAAATACTTTTTAAAACTTATAATAACCCGTGGTCAGTTTTATAAATCAGCTTGTAAAACCTTTTAAATACCTTTTAAAACTTATAAAAACATGTGGTCAGTTTTATAAAACAGCTTGTAAAACCTTTTAAGACTTATAAAATCATGTGGTCAGTTTTATAAATCATCTTGTAAAACTTTTTAAATACCTCATTGTCGTACTCAGAGACTCCTCCATCGTTCTCAGGGACTCCTTCATCGTTTTCAGAGACTCCTCCATCGTTCTCAGGGACTCCTCCATCGTTTTCAGGGACTCCTCCATCGTTCTCAAGGACTCCACCATCGTGCTCAGAGACTCCTCCATCGTTCTCAGGGACTCTTCCATCGTTCTCAGGAACTCCTTCATCGTTCTTAGGGACTCCTCCTCGTTCTCAGGGACTCCTCCATCGTTCTCAGGGATAACTCCTTTTCTACAAGTCTCAGAGACTTTTTCGAAACTATCTTGAGAAAGAATATTAAAATTGGGAGTAGAGAAGTTTGGACTAGGTGATTTAGCCTATAAAAGTGTTTAATTATTATATTAGTCTCCATGATATTCAAATTTAGCTCCTAATATAGAAAATTTTCGATACCTTTGGTTTTTCTTTCCTAGCAATATCAGCATCTGTGTTTTCATCATCTCCAGCATAGCTCGCATCCTGTGTATCTGGATCACGAATGGAGTCCTCCAAAGTACTTGTTACATCACCTTCTCTATTTGAAGGTGCAACACCAGGATCTTGAACGTCAGTCTGCAAGACATACGACTATTAAAAATTGAACAGAATTATCATTAGCATATTATATGTTTCTTCACTTTACCTCGTCATCACTTTTGTCTGTGTTTTCTTTGCCATCCTGAAAAATTTTAAAGATACATGGTGAGTAACAATTCATCAAATAACTTTCCAACTCTCACAGATCTCTGATAACTCTTACCTCTTTTTCAGTGTCGTCACTCCCATCTCTTTATTTGTATTCTCTAATTTGTAGAACGTTCTCAATTACCTGGAGTCTCCGGTTAAAGCCTTGAATAAGAGTGATGATCTTATCTAGTTTTTCGCTATCTGACATTCGATTCTTAATATGTTGATTGCCAATCTCTTGCATTGCACTGTAGACATCAACGTTTCCATTAATCCAATCACTTTTCTTCATTCGATAAACTTGGGTTACTAGCTGAACGACATCCAAAAAGTCCTTGTCTTCCGGATGAGGTTCTGGAACCAAATGGGTGAAATCGTTGGGGTCTCCAATCACTGTTTTAACCTCAACCTACAAAAGATAAAAAAAAATTCAGACCCATTTATAAATCAGTTTGAAAAACCTTTTAAATACCTTTTAAAAGGTTACAAAAACCTGTAACGAAGTATAATGTGTTTTGTAAAATACTTACATCGGACATGTTTTCAATTTCTTTAATTGCAGTAATCTTTGGTGTGCTAGTGCTTTCCCATCGTAAACACCAAGGAAACCCAGAATTCCGTGGAGATCTTGTGGCGAAAGTTCTACCTAGCATTGGTACTGCACTCAATGCCCAAAGGTTTAACGCCAAAAGAAAACCTTTCACGACGTATTGTGGCTTTGCCCAAGTAGTTTCACTAGTCCTCCGCACACTTGTTGCTAGAACATCAAAAGCTATTTTCCCCCACGGCTGAGAGGAGTAGACATCAAAATCTGAAGCTTTAGACAATCGTAAGGCAGGGATCTTCTCAGTTGGGTAGTTAGCAATTAGTATTCCCTCATTTAGTATTACAACAGCCAGACTTATCCTCTCTGAACGTTGCATTTCTGTCCCCTTCTCTTGTAAAAGGTTAACCAATTCACTCACAACGAATCTTTCTCCTTCCATCCATTCGTAAGGCTCGGTGATTGGTTCTTTGCCTTTCCGTCGTGTTTCTTCATGGTGTTCTTCACACTGAATACCTCTGCAAATGAAACGGTGATTAGTTTTATAAATCAGCTTGTAAATACCTTTTAAAAGTTATAAAAACTCGTGGTTAGTTTTACAAATCAGGTTTAAAATACCTTTTAAACTTATAAAAACATGTGGTCAGTTTTATAAATCATCTTGTAAAAGTTTTTAAATACTTTATAAAACTTATAAAAACATGTGATCAGTTTATAAATCAGCTTGTAAAATCTTTTAAACCTTATAAAAACCCGTGGTTAGTTTTAAAACTCATCTTGTAAAAGCTTTTAAATACCTTTTAAAACTTATAAAAACATAGCAATACCTGTTGTGATAAAGAATTCTCTCTCTGAGAATCTCATTGGTTGTGAGTCGAATGAAAACCACAGGTCTTCTCCTCTTGTGAGGATTCTCCTCTGCATCAAGGAGTGGAATAATTTCGCTGAAAATTTGATTCCACTCCTTCTTCCAAGTTTAACAATAGGGCTGAGGAAGGAATCTTCGATGGTCTTTAATTCATCCTTTGTTAAAACTCTTTCCACCAAACCTACCAAATTAAGATTTGAATGTTGCATTATCGCCTTGGTATGGTCTGGTTCACACCCGTGATCATAGATTCGGGGTGGCAAATTTAATATGTCGCATGAATCCATCTGTTTAAAAACATAAAAATAATCTTAAGATGCTCAGAAAATCAAATTTCCAGTCGAAAAATCACTAATACTTTAACATATGACGAATTTCACTACTCCAGTTTCACGGAAATCCAAAAGCAAAATCAAAGACTCAAATTACCTTGACACCTGAGTCTGAAAGCCTTTGTGATCAGTTTCTGTTTAGACAACGACGAGTTCAGATCCGGCGGCGATTATCTAGATCTAGAATCCGAAATCTGTCGACGAGCAGCGGCGNACTCAGAAATCTGTCGACGAGCAGCGGCGAAGAGCGATGATTTATAGGTAGTGCACTGTTAAAATTTGTCGACGAGCTAAGATTCGGCGGCGATTCTAGATCTAGAATCCGAAATCTGGATCTAAGTTAGAAAAAATGATCTAGGGTTTACGAGCAGCGGCGAAGAGCGAAGAAAATAGGAATTTGAGTTTTCTAAATTTCAAGGGTAATTTTCTCTTTTTTCATTAATGAGGGGCATTTTTGAAAATGGCAAGCGTCTAATGGCATTTTTGAAAATGGACTCCTTGTTTGTGGTATTTCTGAGAATCTCCCTTAATATATCGAAATAACAAAACTAATATTTTTTGGCCATTTTATATATTATTATTGAGCAATATATATAACGAGAAGTTGTTTTAATAGTAAAAAGAAGTATAATCTATATATAATAGCAATCCTAGAAAATACCTCGTAGGGGTGTGTGTCCTCAACGGTTGCGTTTTTTTTGCTTTAAAACCGTCTTTTTTAAAGGTTACATCTTTTGAAAAACATCTTAGAGGTACGTGTTCTCAACGGTTGTGGCTTTTTGCTTAAAAACCGTCTTTTTTAAAAGGTTACATCTTTTGGCACTTACACCTTTTTGAAACTATTTATATCGTGTTCTACAACATTTATTTGTTCATGGATACTTTTTTAAACATAATTGTTACTTATATGAAGTTTTATGAGACTATGTTTATAGATTGGTTCAAGATGAATATAATTAACTTAGAATCGCGTCATTTGTCATGCACTCTATTTCCAACAAAATTTGTATGGAACAAAAATCAACAAGTTTGGGTAAAACAAATCCCGAGTTTTTCGGATATTCTAAAAGTCAATTACTTTAAAGATGTATCTATAGTAAACGGGTTATTACGAGAAGATAAAAAATGGTATGAGGCTATGAAAGAAGCATCATTTTAGGTTACACCAAATCAGTTGCATAATTTCTGTCATTTTATTAGTTCATTGCCAAGTAACAAATCCATTAAAACTATGGAACTCATACCGAGATCTCTTTCCATTAAAAGTCAATTTTTAAATTAAATTTGTAATTTTTTTTCTTTGTCTTCTTTGTCTCTCTCAAATTTAAATTTTGTTAGAGTAGATACTCATATCTTTGCTCATATCTCTATTGTAGTATGAACCCAAAAACCACTTTTTATTTATTCTTAAATTTTCTAAAAGAAAAAAACCAGCAAAATGAAATTTGAAACTAATTTATGTTTTTTACTCTAATCTCAGATTTAAAAATTTCAGCCATATGAGAACTGTTTGTCGTCGGTAAATAATGTGAATGGATGTATCGAAGTGGTGAAAAATGGGTCTATGACGAATATTGAAAGTTTCACTAAAGATTGTTGCGGTGATGATGAAAAAACTGAGTGATGCTTGTTTTTTACTTTTCTTGTATGAAGAGATTCAATTGACAACGTTAATCTTTTATATAATTAATGTGTATTCATATGATTATGAAATAAATCATTTTACTATGTTTCATTAAAAAAAAAAATTCAGTTGTTAAGCGGTCTCATTATGTTTTCTCTTTTTCTGTTTGGTATTCGATTCGATGATTTGGGAGAGAAAAAGACGCACCGTGGGGATCTGAAACAAATGGTCTTTGAACCGAACCAGAACGGTTCAATATGATCAACAAATTCAATATGATCCGTTTTAAACCCGCGACCATCACGAAGAAGGGTTGAGCCACCGTGATTGTGTTAAATCATTGGACTGGTGACGTAGTTTTGAGTTGGCTTCTGTAGTTTCATGTTCCCCTAGGCCATGAGAAACAAATGAGGGAAAGCTCCATCAATGTCTACAATAAGCATTAAGAAAAAAAAAACTGACATGTGGGCAACACTCTCGTCTTCCAAAGAGTTATGAAGTAAGTAAACAAAGCTAACCGTAATATCTAACGAAACGTAGCTCCTACTACTTACTTGGAAACTGAAAAAACAAAAATTAATTGTAGTACAAAACAACTATGCATTGAAACGTGGTTATGATACTTTATAGTTTCTCGGATATTTTTATATAAATTTGAATTATTATTCTAGGAACTGATTGCATACAGTTGTGTCATATAATATTTCTTATATATTTACATTTTCGTCATATTAGCATAATTTTTTTTTTGTACTTTTTATTTTTTTAATAATTGCATCTTTTAACATTTGTGCCTTTTTAATTCTATATATTTTGAGAAGACAAAACATCCATACACATATTTCTTTCTTTAAAATGAAGTCAAATTCTGATTTCAATAAAGAACGTTATTCTATTATTTCTAAATTATTTCAAGCTATACATCAATTTAGTGTCGTAGAATTCCTACAATTTTTGGTTTGAGTAAATATTTTTTGAATTCTTATGAAAATATAGAATTTCTTACCAATTTTAAATAAAAAAAATTAATGAAAATTCCAACTATTTTTTTTTCCTGACATGGGTGGTTCATATAGTGAATTTCTAGACTTAACAGTGCTCTATGGCAATGCTGATTCCTTTTACTTAAAAGCAGTTTACTGTGGTTGTATTTATCGAAATGTTGATGCTGGGTTAACATTGCTACAAAATCTCAATATGAAAAGACACCCTCAAGCAATATGGATATCTACTATATTTTTATTATGTCGTGGATGTCTTAAGTGTGCAAAACGTCAAATGAATCGATTTTAGATGGCGTGAGAATCCTGAAATTGTTTTGAAGATTAGACGAAAAGCGATGGTTCCATTTCGTCACATGAATGTCCAAAGTAAATCATTTTTTATGCACATGATTCAAAAATATAAATATAAATTTTTTTCGTCTTGCAAGTGTTTATCTCCTTGTAGTAAATGTTATTTAAGAGATCAAGTTTTGTATTTTCTTAAATATGTTTAAATTTACTAAAATAATTTTATTTTGTTCAAACTGTAAACCACATTGTTTAAAATAAATAAATAAATAACTAAATAAAGAACACTTGCAAGACGAACAAAAAATTATATTTACAGTGATCCGTTTTCAGTGAGAATCGAACATAGGCTTCTTCATTCTGTGTATTTGCTTATCGTGATCAAGGGGTTTCTGAGATTCTGGATTTTGGCGTGTTCTTTCCCCGTGAATGGTAAACGGGGTGATGTCTGGGTTCGTGGATGTTGTCGTTTCGGATCCATGGTTGCATAAAATCCTCACGCAAGTCGAATTTCAGACTCTCAATTCAAAGGTTTGTTCTTTTTCATTGTTCGTCTTATACGTATCCTTACATGTCTTACAATGGATGATATCTAGGCGATGGATGAAACTCGTTTGATATAGTAGAAGTTATAATATGTTTTAAATTATTTTTTCTTAACTTCATTGCATTGATAAAATCAAGCGTTAACATTATCATTCGCATACAAATCGTATAGGAAATAAAGACAAACATGCCTAATTGTACCCATCTCATTTGTTCGTAAGCTCTCTATGGCTAATCTTTCAGCATTCGTGTTCTCTTTTCGCTTTGTGAATCCAAAAGAGGTATTAAGAAACATCGTTTGCCATTCTCTAATTGAACCAAGGTATCTTTGTAATCTGAGGTTCATTGCAGATAGGTCTATTGCTTGAGTCAAGGAGAGACAATCGCCTTCAAGACCACCTGTTTGTGTCCTAGAATCCAAGAAGATTGCATTGCCAAAATGAGACTTTCAAATTCTGCTTATTTAGCACTCATTCGGTTGGGGGATGTCGCCAAATCACATTGCACAAATCGTCCTTGTCCATCACGAAGGATCCAGCCAAACAACCATATGTTCTTTGCTCTCTACGTAAGCTGCATCATAGTTGCACTTTAACCATCCCACAGGTTTTTTTTTTCCATATTCCTTTTGAGATAGCCAAGTTACTTCGTGGTCCGAATATATCAATTGAAGGAGATAATAAATTTTGAGTTTTTGTCAAGATTTAGAGAATAAGCTACATACGTCTGTATTAATTTTGGAAATAAATTTCTGTAACATAAGTGAGCAAACAACTTTTTCAAGATGAATTATAAAGATATTGTAGTATTTATAAAATAGGCTAAAGGTGTAACATTAACTTTCATTTAGTCCATAAGTATATAATATATTTTATAAACATTTTTTTTCTTTATTACTACAAATGAGTTCCCGCGCAATATTGCGCGGGTTCCATGCCTAGTTTAGTTAATAACACAAGTAAACAAATGCTCTTCTATATGAAAAAGGAAAAGTAGTAGTGTATAACTGGAAGGAAAATATATAATTATTTAGAATAAAGAAAAAAACAATAGAAAACGAGAAAGGAAACAAAATGAATCAAGGAATAATAAGTTCAACAAAACTTATTTAAGGAAGAAAAAAATAATTTGCTAGGGCACAATGAAAATGGATCATGAAGTTACCGGAGGCACTAAATTTCCACATAATCTACTTAATTTTTCAAATTTTACACTACAAAACAAATTATTTTAAAACAAATTATTTTAAAATGTTATAGGGGGCACCTGCACCCTCTTCTCTCTTCTTGCATCCGCCCCTGATTAAAACCTGTCAATATATATAATTCAATAAACTTTATATATATATATGTGTTGTCTCTACTACAATTGATACTTACGAGTATGATTCCCTTGATGATCTCATCTGTATAGTAAGTGGATTGGGTTTCTTGGAGAGAAAGCAAGTGATGAATCATAGTCTGACCTTTCTCTTCTTTCCTGTCACGTTTCTCGTCAATTAGTTCCTGCAAAGACGCATCAAACCGAGTCCCCAAATTCTTTATTTGTGTCTCATAGCTCGTGACCCAACGAACGATCGAAAGATAGTAAGCTAGATTTCCGGCGCCTCCACCAGCCATCACCTCCGACACAAGTTGTTTCACAAGTTTGGACTTTTCATTGTTGTCGGTGCCATCGCCATAGTATCGCTTTTCGGCCACCATCGCAATAGTGACTTCATCCCCACCTTCGCAAATCTCTGCCATAAAATTGAAAAAAATAAGTAGATAAATTTACATATTTATATATAAACCATTTTTTTTTTAATTTGATTCAGAAGCTGCATCGTGCAACCTTTTGGATCACGGTTTGATCAAGTCAGATCGGTTTCAATACTTTGTTGACAGTATATTTTTTTTTAAATAGGAATTTAAAATAATATATATATGGCTATGATATACATATATTAATATATTGGACGTCTAAAAAAATACAAATACTATTCAATAATTATGTAATCCAACATGCTACAAAACATTAAAAAAAATATCATAATTTGATAAACAACGAAAACAAAAATCATTTATTTGTTATATTTGAGATTGTGATTTTTTTCAGAACGGGAGAGCAAAATGAAAGTATGAATCATACCAACATTTGTCTCATTCCCAAGACAGAAGCACCAAGATGTATAAGTGATTTTTGTCCTATAGCACTATGTAATGTCAGTTATAAGATAATATCCAAGATTCTGGTGAACCGTTTGAAGAAGTTTGTGCCATCAATCATTCAAGACACTCATGCGGCTTTCATTCCGGGTCGGAATATAATGGATAATGTCATTATTGTGCATGAAGCACTTCATTCTTTAAAAGCAAGAAGGAGATGGGCGAAATCATACATGACTGTCAAAACAGTCATATCTAAAGCTTATGATCGCTTCGAGTGGAAATTCATACTAGACACAATGGAGAGAATGGGATTTAGTGCTATCTGGATTAATTGGATTAAGAGTTGTATCGAAACAGTCTCTTTCTCCACTCTGATCAATGGTGTTCCGCGAGGAAGGATTACACCAACTCGTGGTATATGTCAAGGTGACCAAATATCTCCATATATCTTTATACTATGTGCGGAAGTACTCAGTCATCTTCTCAACCAAGTGGCTGCAACGAACAAACTGAAAGGAATGAAATTGAGCACCACAGGTCCGACTATCATGGGAATCCTCACAGAGTACGAAAGAGTTTCAGGCCAAGCTATTAATCTCCACAAATCTGCAATCACTTTCGGCTCAAAGGTTAAAGATGAAGTGAATACGAGACTGCGTCATATATTGAATATACATAATGATGGAGGCTGTATAAAATATTTGGGTCTACCAGAGGAAATCGGACGGAAGAAAAAGGAAAATTTCAGCTACATTGAGACAAAGTTAAACAACGGACTCGAGGTTGGCAACATAAATTTCTCTCCGAAGCTGGAAAGGAGATTCTCCTCAAAACAGTGGCCATGGCTCTACCTGTCTACACTATGAATTGCTTAAAACTACCAAAAGGAACATGTGAAGAAATCAATAGTGTTATTGCTGGTTATTGGTGGCCATGGCTCTACCTGTCTACACTATGAAATGCATTATGTCGCCTGGAAAAGAATGGGTTTTCCTAAAAAAGAAGGGGGATTAGGATTCCAGGACATTGAAACTTTCAAGGATGCCTTGCTAGGAAAACAGGTGTGGAGAATTCTTCAACGACCAACAAGTCTTGCCGCTCAAGTCCTTAAAGATCGTTATTTTTCCAATTCTTCCATTATTGATGCTGATCAAGGCTATAAACCTTCTTTTATTTGGAAGTCACTTCTTCATGGTCGTGATTTGTTAAAGAAAGGATTGAGACTCCTGATTGGTAATGGTAAAACAACTCGTGCTTTTGAGGATCAATGGCTGTTAACGCATCCACCAAGAACCCACGACGGTCTAACAATTCAAAATACTGAAGTCCTTATGGTGAGTGATCTCTTCGTTAATGGCAGAAATGACTGGGGTGTGGACTTGCTAAACACTAAGGTTGCAGCGGAGGATATTTCCGAGATATTAAAGATAAGGCTAAGCTCAACTTAAGAAACATATCTTCTCGGTTGGCATTATACAAATTCGGGTTTATATACTGTAAAATCTGGATATTGGGTAGCAAATCATCTACCTGATCAAGAGGATTTTGTTGAACCGCCAGCAGGAAGAAGACATTTCAAAGAGGCAATATGGAAACTCAAGACAGCACCCAAAATTCGACATTTTCTTTGGCGAACCCTATCAAATGCTCTTGCGATAGGATCAACTCTAAAACATCGGGGAATAATTACAGACACACAATGCCGACGGTGCTGCTTAGAAGATGAATCAAATGAACATCTCTTCTTCAAATGCACAAGCCATGTGGAGAGGATCTAACGTCACATATAGCATCATCCTCGATCCAAATTACTCATTTGATGAGAAATATGAAATTATACTTCAGAGCCACTCCAATCACAATCTGCCTCCCTTACAACGTCAACTACCATTGTGGGTCTTATGGAGGATTTGGAAGAGTCGTAATCTCCTTCTCTATCAAAAACAAAGAAGCGAATGGTGGAAAGATGTTTCTAAAGCCAAATCAGAAGCTCTAGAATGGATTTATTGCTGCAATTATCTTGAGAAGAATGTTACATCAAACATACATTCTGTTCCTAGCACAAGCAACACAGCAAACCGAAGATCAACATGGACAAGGCCTAAGCAAGGATATGTTAAATGTAATTATGATTGTCGTCTCTTGCTTAATGGTGCTCCATCGAAAATGGCCTAGATCATACGATATACACAAGGTACTTATCTTGAGGCAGGTCAAAGTACTGGGAAATTATGTCAATCATCGCTGGAAATTGAATTACAAGCGTTGTTAATGGCGTTACAACATGTCTAGAGTCGTGGCCATCGCAGAGTTATTTTTGTAGGGGACAACCAAACAATGTGGCAACTAGTCAAAGGAGAACTTTTACACCTCGCTCATCATAACTGGATTCGAGAAATCAGATCATGGATTCACAAATTTGAGGATGCAGAGATTTGCTGGAAACATCGACAAGAAAATCTAGTAGCTGATTTTTTAGCTAAAAATATCCATAACCAATCTTTTGTATCTCTTCATTTTATACCAAACTCAATTGTAACAATCCTCCATGAGGACCATGTTGTTTCTAATTAATAAGATTAGATGATGTTAAAAAAATGTAAAATAAATAAAAAAAGTATATTATCAACATAATTGGTAAAATAAATAAAGAAAAAAGTATAGTATTAACATAAAGTATTTGCATCGTATAGCAAATAAAGAACAGTTAATTAGGTAGATAACAAAGTGATGATTTTTAACACTGTATATTTTTTAATAATCCGACTATACCCCTATAATTATATATGAAATTTTGCAAGCACCAAGATATGGATTGATACTCTGTCATAAATTAAATCTTATTAGAAGATTACAATATCACTCTACAATACATACACACATATGAAAAGAGAGAATATATTCTATACCGTATAAAACATAGTGTTAGATGTAATTCTATGTGATTATAGATGATATAATAATTGTTAACACGTTACTAAAATATGTAATCCATTGTTATAATGCATATACATCAGATCTTTTAGTCTTCATAAGATCTCAAAAGCCAAGAAGTACTTATTGTTCTATATAACTCAGTATTGTTATCAATCTAACATGATGTATACCATGCTAAAAATAAAGTTAGATGTAAATCTATATATTATATGGTATAATAATTGTTATCAATCTAACATGCTCTACACCATACTCTATAATTCACTATTGTTATCAGTCTAACATACTTTATATCCGTAAAACTTAACGTTAGATGTAATCTTATGTTTCCATATATGGTATAATAATTGTTAACTCATTACTAGAATATGTAATCCGTTATTATAATGCATATATATAAGATCTCTTCATCTTCGTACGATCTCAAATGTCAATGAGTAATTGATGTTCTATGTAACTCATTATTGCTATCAATCTAACATGCTTTATACTATGCTAAAAATAAAGTTAGATGTAAATATATGTGTTATATGATACAATAATAAAAACCTATATACATATACAAACGTAAATCATATATATATCTAAGTAAATCTTACAGAACCTTACCCATAGATGCTCACCGCCGAAACTAAGAAATGTGTGGTTTAAAACCGTTCTTGGTATCCAACAAGTGGCTAAAAATCGTCCAAGATCCTGCACAAGATTTTAATTACAGCATATAATATCCTATATAATCTACCTTCGTATCTAGTATAATTTATCTAGATATTGTTTAGATATTAACATAGGCTGAGTTGGCAAAAACTTGAGGGTAAAAACGTAACCACAGACACAACCCAAACAATTAAAACATTTTTTTGTCTTCCACCTAATTAGCTTATTCTTTATGGGTTTTCAGCTAATTGACTCATCAACATAATTGGTAAAAAAAAAAAATAATAATAGCAATGTAGTAGAGAAAAAAGTCAAAAAAAAAAAGTATCTCTACAACATGTTATTTATGTAAAATGTAAAATGACCAAATTTGTAAAAAAAAAAAATGAAATAGCAATGTGGTTAAAAAAAGTCTAAAAAACAAAATTATTAATAAGTAATAGGAAAGTAATTGTTATTCTTGGATAAAAAAATGGTAAATAAGTAATATTTTTGGAAATATATAAAAACGGCAAATAAACAATACTTTTGGAAAATATTTCTCAATATGCTCTATATATCGTTATATATAAGATCTATAGTATTCAAAGTTCAATTGTGTGCTTCCATCTTTTTATTCTCTTACCTCTTGATATCAAAATCAAAATAAGAAAAAAATGAGTTTGAGAGTTCAAAAAGTCGATCAAAGTTATTTAAATCTAAATCAATTATATCAAAAAGTTCACATTCATCAAGTTCAAGTGGTTACCAACAGCAGGTATTTACTTATTTTTTAATTATATATATATATATATATATAGATAATTATTATTAAAAACATGCATATCATGCGGGTTCTAATCTAGTTTTTAATAAACACGTACACCATTGATAATTTAAATAACACTTGTTAGATTATTTTGTAAAGTTCAGTATATCGTTTTCTTGTTCTTTTTTTGGTGGTTCATTTTAGTAAGACGATAACTTTTATCTGACTAAAGTAACTACGGTTTGGTATGGTTAAAAATTTAGTTCACAGTTGAGGAAAAGAAACTTGTAGCTTTATGAAAAAAAATTGTTTGTGATGATGTAACTAAAGTACTTAAGCTAGTGCAACATAAAACCATTTACATTTGACTCTTCACTATCACTAATTTTTTTGAAGTTTGAATTCTCTCTGGCACAACAATTGAGGTCCTCTCGTTGCGAACTTCCTCATATGCCAGCGTCGTTGTTGTTCGCCGGCGTCGGACGTCCTCCTCCTACAAGTTTTTTCTTTTCGTTTTCTCGTTTTCCTCTGCTTGTTCGTTTTTCACTTCGCTCGATTTTGACTACCGTGTGGGCTCTGGGAAATCGATGACTGAGGCTAACAAACTTGCCCTTGCTCGATTCCAACGGGGTTCTCCTCCGGGCTCTTTGTTGTTGCTCATCCTCTCTCTTCCACGAATTTTCCATAGCTACTAAAGTGGCTACTTTAGCCACGAAATAGCTATTAAAGTTTTGTGGCCATTAATTGCCACGGTCTTTGTCATGGCCCAAACCTGAGCCCATGGCTAAATCCCTTAAATCCTCAAGCCCTAGTTATTTAGCCTTTAACCCATTAGTATAAACCTAATTAGTTATCTCTAAAGCCTAAAGCCCGTTAGTTTAATCCTAGTATTTAAGTCTAATCCTAACCCAATACCTAAGCTAAAGCCCAATACCAACCCATTAAACTCCTAAACCTTAGTATCCTAACCCTTGTCCTTCCTCTCTAAATACTCATCCATTCTTTCATAAGGGGTTGAAAGAAATTTAATAGCGAAGCCCTGCAGAGATGGAGAGCAATCAAGCCACCACATCGCCACCACCATCTCCGAGCAGCCACCGCCGCCGCCAGTGACCATCGTCGTGGGCCCAAAACCCTAGCCGTCGAGTTGTCTTCTCTTGTAAGGTAACCCAAAACTCTAGATCTAAATAAGGAAACCCTAGATCTACTTTCCTGAATTAGAATTTTCCTGATCTGGAACTTTCGAGATCAAGAAAATTCTAATTCAGGAAAGTGGATCTAGGATTTTCTAAATTGGATATAGGGTTTCCTTATTTAGATCTACGATTTTGGGTTACCTTGCAGGAGAAGGCAACTCGGTTGCTAGGGTTTTCAGCCCACGACGACGGCAGTGGCTGCTCAGAGATGGTGGTGGCGACGTGGTGGCTTGATGGCTCTCCATCTCTGCAGGGCTTCACTACTAAATATTTCTCACCCCCTTATGTAAGAATGGATAAGTATTTATAGAGGAAGACCAAGGGTTAGGGTACTAGGGTTTAGGGGTTTAATGGGTTGGGCTTGGGCTGTAACTTAGGTATTGGGTTATGATTATAATTAAATATTAGGATTAAACTATCGGGCTTTGCTTTTTAGGGATAACTAATTCAGTTTATACTAATGGGTTAAGGCTAAATAACTAAGGCTTGAGGATTTAAGGGTTTTGGCCCTGGGCTCGGGTTTGGGCCACATATCACACTCCTAACCTTAGCCTATCACAGACCGTTGCATCGAACTGGACACAAATCTCGTTGCACTTCCTTCCAGCCGGATCTGGATTAGACGACTGAACACTGAAATATATGCACATGATTACTTGCAGATCAAGAAATAGGATTTCAGGGCTTTCCAAAAATAAAAAATTCTGAAAAAGGAAACTTCTCTTAAATATAAACTTTCTAAAAATAGAAAGTTTCAAACAATAGAAACCTTCCAAAAATGGAAAGTTTCCAAATCGGAAAACTCCTAAAATAGGAAAGCTCTAGATCGAAAAAGTTCCAGATCAGAAAAGTTCTTATTCAGGAAAGTGGATCTAGGGTTCCCTAAAACAGAACTAGAATTTTGGACATATTGACATGCAAACAAAAACGACGATACCTCATCGGTCTTACCTCCAACGCTAAATCGGGTAACTAATATGAGAAGCTGACATCCGGGGCTTTCCAATGATAGGCTTAACGTTGCATGGATCCTTTTGGTCCGCCAGGAAAACGCCTCCGAATGTGGATGTTCTGAATTCCAATATGCAGAGACAAGTCCCATTGTAACGGCTATAACTTTCCACTCATAACATTAATTGATAAATGATACGATTCACCTAAGATCGGCACTCTGAAGTGTGTTGGGGATAAGCTTTGCATTCATAAAACCAGAAAGGATTCACGAATCAAAGAGTGTGGATCGAATGGTCGCACAAGAGTTGCAGAAGACTTTTGATAAAAAATATGGATAAATGTTTACGCACCAGAAAAAAGAACATGTTTTATGATGGATATTACACACCATAAGAGATGATCCAAGTTTAAGAGATTTTGATAAAAAAATATGGATAAATGTTTAGAAGCAAATTACAGAACTTATAATTAAAGAGAAAGAGATATGGCCATTGAACAAGTCTCAAGGCCAAACTCGAAAATGTAAGACATTAAATGTAAGTTTGAACAAAATTATAACTCTTCTTTCCCTCCTTTGCCGAATTATTCAAATGAATAAGGCCTTGGGCTTTCGGTTCAACAAATGGGCAATGGTGAAGAGAATCAGCTTGCCTCATTAAAAACCTTGTCAAGAAAACCCATTGGGACAAAACTTGACAAGGGAAAAAGAGTACAAACCGAGACTCTTTCCCATTTGTTGAATTACTTAGCTTGAATCAAAACCAGAGTGGTTTGACAAGCTTTTCCTCCATACTTACTATCTTGATGAATCTTTACTTGATTAAGTAACCCTCCAATAGCCTTGTTGAACTTATTGGCTCTTGATCGAGCCATTGGACCAGCTGGTACAATGTGATCATCTTTATCTACAAGCTCATCCTCGGGTTCAAGCTGCTCCTTAGGTTCAAACTCATCCTCTTCGTGAACCAAGCTCCTTGTGCTATCTAGGATCACATCATCTTCTCCCACTTGAAAAGGATTTGACCTCAAATCCGTTTCATCTGCAATAAAAGGAACTAGATCAGAAACATTAAAGGTTGAACTCACTTTATACTTACCTTGGAGATCTAGTTGATAGGCGTTGTCACTGATCCTATTTGTTATTTCGAATGGTCCATCAATACGAGGCATCAGTTTTGATTTCCTCTCTGCTGGAAATCTTTCTTTCCTCAAGTGTAGCCACACTTTATCTCCAACTTCAAATATCTTTTCTCGTCGGCCTTTGTTGGCTTGTTTAGCATACTGTTTTGTCTTCTCTTCTATGTTCTTCCTTGCATTCTCATGAATCTGTTAAACAAGTTCAACTTTCTTTTTCCCATCTAAGCTAGCTCTTTCACTCAAAGGCAAAGGGGTTAGATCCAAAAGAGAAATCGGATTATAGCCATAAACAATCTGAAATGGAGAATACTTAGAAGCAGAATGCACCGAATGATTATATGCAAATTCAACATGAGGTTAACATTCTTCCCAAGTCTTCAGATTCTTCTTAATCAATGCCCTTAAAAGAGTAGACTAAGTTCTATTCACTACTTCAGTTTGGCCGTCAGTTTGAGGATGACAAGTAGTAGAAAACAAAAGCTTAGTCTCTAACTTAGACCATAGAGTTTTCCAGAAATAGTTTAAGAACTTTGTATCTCTATCATAAACTATAGTTCTAGGCATTCCATGCAAACAACACAATCTCTTTAAAGAACAAATTAGCAATATGCAATGCATCATCAGTCTTGTGACAAGCAATAAAATTAGCCATTTTAGAAAATCTATCAACAACCACAAATATTGAATCCTTACCAGTCCTAGTCCTAGGCAATCCAACCACAAAGTCCATAGATATGTCATTCCAAGGATGCACATGAATAGGTAAAGGAGTCTACAAACCGTGGAGTTGAACCTTAGATTTGGCTTGTTTGAAAGTAGCACATCTATCACAGATTCGTTCAACATCTCTTTTCATGTGAGGCCAATGGAAATTGTTAAGCATCACCTTAAGAGTTTCAGCAACTCCAAAATGCCCCATTTAACCTCCTCCGTGGGCTTCTCTAACAAGAAAATCTCTCATAGAACAGTTAGGCACACACAAGCGTTTATCCATGAATAAAAATCCTTCATGCCTAAAGAACCGTCGTCAAGCAAACTTTTCACATGCTTGATACATCTTTCCAAAGTCAGAATCATTCTCATATAAGCTTTTAAGATGATCAAAACCCATAATCTTAGCTTCAAGAGTAGAGATTAAGGTATACCTTCGGGATAGTGCATCAGCAACTATATTTTCCTTACCTTGCTTGTATTTGATGACGTAAGGAAAGGTTTCAATGAATTCGACCCACCTTGCATGTCTCTTGTTCAGTTTCTGCTGACCTTTCAAGTGTTTGAGAGACTCATGATCGGTGTGAATAACAAACTCCTTAGGCCATAGATAATGTTGCCATGTTTGTAAGGCTCGGACCAAGGCATAAAGTTCTGTGTCATAGGTCAGGTAATTTAGAGTAGCTCCTCCATATTTTTCACTGAAATAGGCAATGGGCTTCTTATCATGCATTAAAACAGCTCCAATTCCTATACTAGAAGCATTACATTCAATAAGCTACGCAAAGATATTGCAGTTCAAAATTGGTTACAAACTGCAAATCCTGTTTTGGATGTCTAGTTGAAACGAGGTTTCAAGAAGACAATCACCTTCCTATTATCACTTCTTGCTTTCTGGGCTAGAATTACCTTACAAACTATGACTATCATTGCTTAGGCCAAATCTGGGTCGTCTCGTCTAATGCGATAACAGTCACTCTAATTTCTAAAGGTGCACAAATTATCACCTGTGCAATCACGGTAGTGGCAACTGGTCACTCTTTCATCAGTTCTTTTATATATGCATCTAACTTCGTGGCAGAGAGAAAAATGCTATGGGCGGATATCAAAGCCATTCATGCTACTTAAAATCATATGGGAACTCCATGGATCGTACTTGGAGACTTTAATGAGATTTTGGCCTCAAGTGAACACTTCCGAATGCTAGACTACACTCTTGATCAGTCAGGAATACTATTGTTTCAAGATTTGATTGCACAGTGTGGGCTTTCCAATTTAGCCTATGTCGGGCCTCTGTTTACATGGTGGAATAAATGCCCTACAGACCCTATAGGAAAGAAGTTGGACAGAGCATTAATTAATAGTGGTTGGTTGAATACGTTCCCGCACTAATATGCCACATTTGAAACGGGTGGTGTCTCACACCATGCCCGCTGTTGGGTTCAACTCTACAGCTAAAGTTTGTGCAATCTAAGACCTTTCAAGTTCTTTAATTTTCTCACCGAAAATCAGCAGTTCTTGGATTATGTTGCACATATTTAGTGTGAATCTGAACCTTTGTTCGACTCTAGAGCAGCCTTGCATCGGTTCCACCGACAGCTTAAATTTTTTAAGCCCATGTTACGACATCTTAATCAATCTTGCTATGGTGATCTCCCTAAGCGAACAAAGGAAGATTTTGATCGGTTATGCAAAAAACAACATGATGTTCTTGCTAACCGTCAGGTAGAAAATCTGACAGCTGAAGCCGAAGCAGCTTCTAAATGGCACCATCTTGCTCATCTAGAAGAATAGTTCTACAAACAGAAATCTCACATCCAGTAGCTGAAGTTAGGGGATCAATACCACTTTCTTTCAATGTGTGGCTCAAGGTAAAGCCTCTCAAAATTCTATAAAAAGACTCTCGACAAGCATCGGGGCTGTTATTACAAGCATTAAGAATATTAAAGCAGAAGCAGTCTCATATTTTGAGAACTTCCTCCAGCATCAACCAAAAAATCCTATCGAAGCAACTCCTCGTAATCTCTCGGAGCTGGTTGATTTTCATTGCTCCTCCTCATCAGCTGCAAGGTTGGTCTCTCACATCTCTGTAAAGGAAATTCATGATGTTTTTTCTCAATGCCTCGAAATAAAGCCCAGGGCCTGATGGATACCCTATGGAGTTCTATAAAGCTGCTTGGCCAATTGTCGGTCATGATTTCATCACCGTTGTTCAGTCGTTTTTCATTTATGGTCTACTACCTAAGGGTGTGAATGCGCAGACAAATACTCACTTTGATCCCCAAATCTGAGAATGCGTAGACAATGAGAGACTTAAGACCTCTACCTTGTTGTAATCTCCTCTATAAAGTCATTTCAAAGATCATGGCGAATCGGCTGAAATTTATCCTCCCTGAAGTAATCGAGCCAAACCAGAGTGCATTTATAAAGGGTCGCCTCCTTTTGGAAAACGTAGTCTTGGCGACCAAGCTAGTAAATGACTACCATCGAGATTCTTTAACAAACCGATGTGCTGTTAAATTTGACATATCAAAGGCTTTCGAAACAGTCAAATGGTCTTTTATCGTGGCTACCTTGAGAGCGATGGGGTACCTTATCTTTTCACACAGTGGATTTTCACTTGTATCTCGACAGTCTCGTTTTCAATTTCAGTAAATGGGGACTTTGAGGGGTTCTTTTAGAGTTCTAGAGGAATCAGTCAAGGGTGTTCTCTTTCACCCTACCTCTATGTTATCGCCAGCAATGTGTTCTCGAAAATGCTCAATCAAACGGCACAAAGCGGTATCTTTGGCTACCATCCCTAGTGAAAAGCTATAAAACTAACTCATCTCAGCTTTGTGGATGATATTTTGGTTTTTACAGATGGGAAGAAGGAATCCTTGCAGGATATCATGGCATATTTGCTCATCTTTTGGGTTTGGTATCAATGTAACAAAATCCTCAGTATATGCAGCTGCCACGGGAAAATCTGATTCTATGCTTGTTGTAGCAAATGAAGGACTTGGCTATGGGGTTCTTCCCATTCATTATTTGGATTTACCGCTTAAAACAAAAACCATGTCTTCCCACGACTACGAACCTTTAATAGAAAAAATCATAGCGCAGTTTCTATCTTGGACCAACCAATATCTCTCTTTTGCTTGCCGACTTCGGCTCATTAACTCGGTAATCTCTAGCATCACTAATTTCTGGTGATGTGTTTTCAGGTTACCCAAAGGCTGCCTTACCAAAATTGAAAGTATGAGAAACGCTATTCTTTGGTCTAGATCCCCTAATGAAACGTTCAAAGCAAAGGTCTCCTGGGATGATGTATGCACCCCTAAAGCAGAGGGGCGGGGTTGGGTATCCGGAGATTTAGGGATTCCTCACGAGTCTATTCTCTCAATCTTATATGGTGGTTTTGTAGTCTATCGGGTTCTTTGTGGGTTGACTGGACTAAGCATTACCTGTTACGAAAAGGATCTTTTTGGGATGCTAGGGACGGCTCAAAAGGTTTGTGGGTATAGGAAACTCAGGGACCAAGTCTTCAAGTTCATCTGGTACGAGGTTCGTAATGGACAATCTACTTGTTTATGGTTTTATGAATGGCTCCAAATTGGGAGGTTAATTGACATAACAAGAGAGCTTGGTACGCGTCTCTTGGGAGTCTAGTAAAAAGCGATTGTTTCTTCACAGAAACAGCCTCTGGTTGGTTTGTTCATGCTAGTAGAGGACGTCAATTTCATTTGTTCGTGCTAGTAGAGGACGTCAATTTCACGATTTGCTCAACAAAATTGTCGAGGCCCCCTTGCCTTCTCCATCAGCTGGACGAGATATTCAACCGTGGAAGCACGGCGAGGACCAGTTTAGGGAGGTGTTCTCGGCCAGTAAAACTTGGGAACACTCATTGCAGTCCAGGATATAGTCAAGTGGCATAAAGTTGTCTGATTCCCTAAAGGAATTCCATTTTTGCTTTTATCATTTGGCTTGTCGTGCGCGACATATTAGCAACCGGTGTAAGAATGAGAGGATGGGGAATTGAGCAACGCTTTGTATTATGTGGTGAGCATGACGAGAGCCGCGACCACTAGTTTTTCGTATGCCCATACACTTATACACTTTTGTTGAATCTTAGTGGAGGACTTCTCGGTCGAAACTTGGTTCATTGGCGGCTAATTCAACTTACACTTCCGAGGAATAAATTGCGACAGTATGTATATGAGATGTGGAGCTACGGAAGAAACGATTAAATACATCTTTTTGAATACCCGCCCTCCATCCAAACATGAGCTTCATCGGCGATCCTATTGATACTACATAGCTTTCCTACGGGTCTGTTTATACAAATATGAAATTTTTTTTGGAGTATTACCAATAGGTCATCATTTAATAACGATTTCGATTGTTTTTCTTAGATTTTATGGTTTATTTGAAAATTGAGAAACATAAGAGATTTTCAAAGGGAACAACCAGAGTCTGCAGATATTTATCTCATGCGAAAAGTAAGCACTCAATCTGGAAGGAACTCACAATTATCTCTGGCACAAGACACTTCGACAAAGGATAAGGGTAGGCAAAATTTAAGATCAAATCAAGTGTCGATTTGATGGGTCATGGAAACTAACGAACCCAACCACTGGTATTGGTTGGATTTTTTTACAAACTAATGATAGAACAGTACTTTCTAGGAGCTAATTGTCAAAGACGGAGTTTATCGCTCCTTCTCTCGAAGATGGAAGCATTACTATGGGCCATGGAGAATATTATTTTCCAAGTAATTGACTATCAAAATTTTGAGAATGACAGTGTTGAACAGGGGACAATCATTCAATCTATGGAAGAATAACATGTTTTCTCTAGTTTCCTAGATGAGATTTGTTTGCTCTGAAATAAGTTTTTAGATTTCTCACTCTTTAACCCTAGGTGTCAAAACTAGATCTTTAAATTGTTCATTTATAAACTATTTTCCTCCTAATCAGACAGCCAATCAAATAGTCGATTTTTACTAATGTGTGTTTGGAAAAAATATATATACAGTATGTAAAGATCTGGTTAGCTTGAGAATCACCATATCAATATCATTATATATATTTTGTCCCAAATGCTTGGGAATTTAAAAAAAAAAAAAAATGCTTGAGAATTTTTCTAATAATTGTTACTATATATATATATATATACATCTAACTTTGTTAAAAAAAAAAATTATTCCAAAACATCTTAAATTTGAAACGAAGGATGTATTAAAGTTGATTTTTCATATATCAAGAGTCCTTACCTACATTTTGAAGACAACAAAGAATTACTAAACATATCGATTGTTTAAAGTCTCCGATCAAAGAGAATTGCTAAGAGAATGACATCAAAAATTGATAGCATACCAAATAAGGCCTTGATTCTGAAAATAGGTAGGACAGTAGGCCCCCCCAAGTCCAACGCATGTGTTTTGTTCCATGCTTCACCACCTAACCACTTCTCTCTGTTTCATATTTATGTGATTTTGAGAAATTTTGTTTTTTATGTGACTTTGAGAATTTAGGTGGGAGGGTTTTGACTCTGGCTACCAGAAAATTCATAAAATAACAGCCTGTAGATGTGCCGATTTAGGGAAATTTGTGTATCATTATGAATATTTATTTTGTTGTGTCAAAATATATATTTTGTTTGTCCAATATATAAAACTTTATTAATGGGTATCTTATTTACCGACAACTTAATAAAGTGATCTGAACAAATATAAATTGGAATTAAGTGTAATAAGTAAAGTAAAAATAGATACTGTATAAATAAATAAATTAAAAATTTTGAAATGGATATAGAAGAACTGAAAATAAGTTTAAACATAAAACTAGTTAGTTTCTTTTTAACGCATGCTAACATTAATTTAACTATCAATACAAAAAATCAAAAAAAGCTAATTAGCTATCATTAAAAAAAAAGATACTAGTTTAATTATTCCTTACTCCACATCATATTTGATCAAGAGCAAATATTTTAATTTTCAAATATTGGTTGGTAAGACAAAGAAATGTGAGAAATTAACTACAAGAAAACATGGCTATAACGACGGAAGAAATCGTTGTAAAATCATCGCTAATTGAGGTTAACAACAGATTAACGATGAAATATGTTTCGTCATTAAACGCTCATCGTAAATCGCAATTCGTCGTTAATTTAACGACGGAAACAAATCATTGTTACTTCGTCGTTAAAAATGCGTCGTAAATTCGAGGTTAAAATAACGTCGAATTTACGACGAAAAAAGACGTTGCAAAGTAACCACGAATTAACATCGAAAAAACTGTTAGCAACGAAATTACGTCGATTCTGAAATTATTTTCATCGTTAAATCGTCGTTAATTAACAACAAATTAGCAACGATTATTTTAATTTTATTTTAAAAAAATTCGAAAAGAATCATTCTTAATTCGGCGTTACATTAACAACGAATTAACAACGATTATTTTATAATATTTTTAAAAAAATCGAAATTTAAATTTTTAAAATAAAATTTTAAATATAAATGTTGAAATTAAAATTAAAAATTAAAAAATAGAAATATTTTTAATACAAATAATATAATGTTCTAATTGTCTCGTAAATTAATATCATCCAAAAGATATGCGTTTGCTGCTTCTGCAGATCGGAGGTCGAACTCAGATGACTCTGTTGGCTGCTATGGGGGCTGCTTTGTCGACGGTCCTGGTCTCTGAGCCCGCAATGCCTGTGCTAAAACCGGGTTGTCTGCCGCAATAATATCAAAGAGATGTCGGGAAAACGGTTAATTCATGCCCGAAGTATTGGCTTCCGTTATGATACATTCCCCAACTATTGATCTGTGCCCACACATACCTAAACTCGTATAATTTTCAAATTTCATACCCCAACAATTGAATAACAGATTTTTCATACTTTGACCGTCTTTCCGTTAGTCAAACCGTCCAAATTCAAAATTCTAATCTAATTTCGTGAACAGTAACCACGTCAGATTACATGTCATCATTTTTAAAAACGATACAGTTTTGCTTTTATGTAACTTTTTAGAACCAAAAAAAAAAAAAAATTGTCGAGTGACTTAACGAAGCAAAACACCGTCGTTTTCTTCAAAACACAAAAAAAAAAAAATTCTTTCACGACAGAAAGAAGAACACACAAGAGCGAGAGAAGATTTTGGGTTTTTCAAAATCGGAAGGAAAGAAGAGTGGATTCTGCAAAATTCATGATTCGTAGTTCGTGATATAGCTCGTGATACAGCTTGATTCGCTAAAATGAGGTGAGTAGTTCTAATTAGGGATTGAAGAAAATTTACATAAATTGAGCGATATTGATTGAAATTGCGTGATGCATTTCATTCTGATGGCTAGTTTCGTCAAATTGTAGGACATTAGAACTTGTAGGCTTGTGGGTATGGTTGTAGTCACGATTTTGTAAGAGTAGATAATATGCATTTAGCATGCACATAAAGTGTTCGATTAAATGTCTCAGATGGTTATATCTTGAAATTTATGTGTTCTTGTTGTTATTTCAGTAGTGGAGGTGATACCGTGTTCAATGTCTACCACAACGGGAAGTTTGAGATTGAAAATGGCCAAACCATTTACGTTGGAGGGGAATCACATGTTCTTGAAACTTCGGCTCAAACCTTGTACACGGGATTAATGAGCGGATTAAGTATCTCTTTGTCTGGCCAAAGGATTTGGTACAAGTTGCCCTATGAGGATATTAAGCAGCTGAAGGTATTGTATAATGGTGGTGATGTCTTCCTGGATTTTTAGATGTCTTTGAAGTCCTAATCACAGAGGCTTTTCCACATCTGCAAGTTTTCGGAAATCCTCTTTCTCTTTCACCACCATGGCGTCTCAAACTTACACTAATTCCTAAACCAATTTTAATTTCACTTACATCTTTCAAATTGAACATAAACTATTAGGGAAGGTTCGATTTACATACCTGAAGCAGAGGACGCCATTTGATTTGAGGAGGAAGACCTTGGATT
>OVAY01001775.1:12369-23165 GCA_900406395.1 Kernera saxatilis | reverse complement strand
TTTTTTTTTTTTTTTTTTTTTTTTTTGGTGTCAAACCCTCATTTCTCATTTCTCATTTAGCCATTTTTACTCTCTATTATTTTCTATGATCTTCATCTTCCTAAGCGGAAGTGCAACGGCATCGTTAAAGCGTGGAACATGGTAGACTAAGATAGACGAATCTCACAACAATGCCATGAGACATGGTCAATTCCATCAAGGTTGTTTTTTAGCATGTCAAGTAAAGCAGTTGAACAGAACTCTGATTGAAATACGAAAAAGTTTATGAATAAATTTTTTAACTATATATATATATATTGAAGTCTATAATTTTGTTTTAAAAACTGTTTTATCATATTAAATATATGTTTAATAAAAATTTTAAATATATGTTTAATAAAAATTTTAAACATAGTCTACCAATAATTTGAGACGGCCATGAATCCCATATAAGAAAAAAACCCTCTAGACTTTGGTTTAGACGCAAGGTCAATCTGACATGTGGATCCGAATGACATTGTTAGATATTATCGGTATGATATAGTAAAAGTAAATGTTTTAATAAACAAAAGTATTCTGGTTAACATGATAATTTTTCCCTTTTATAAAAGGAGTGAATTGACATGATCCAATTTTTCTAAAGCTTACATTTTATAGCACATTATTAAAGCTTTTTAGGTTATCTCAATGAAAAAAAAGGATTACTAATTTTCATATAAGCTTTTAGAATGATAACAAAAACACCTTAATATATATGACTAACAACTAAGAGTAAGTGTTGGTCGCATATGTAGAATATAATATAAACTAATTACGTAGTTAATTAATTATTACAACATCGAGTCTCCAAACTTTACAAGTAACAACATACGTAGGTTGAGTCTACCAAAGAGTAATGTGCAGATGATATTCAGAAAGTGATGAAGCGATCAACAACTTGTAGATTCACCATAGATATAGTCAAGAACCGCGATAACTCCGAAAACAAAAGCTTTATCCACACTTGCTTTTATCACTACCTTATATATATCTCTACTCCCAATCCATTCTTTTACATGAGCAATGACATTTCCGGTGGAATCAATGATGCTACAATCTCTATCCGGGAAATACCCTCTCACGTCGAAATAGCAATTCTCCGGTTGGACCGATATGCGGATTAAACCGGTTATGGAGAAGCAAGAGTGTTTGGGATCTCTCAATGTAAAAACCGGTTTTGGGCTTCCTTGATAGTCGTAACTATAACCTCTCCACTTGTTGTGAATGCTAAGAGCCTGCACTATTCCTCCCTGCACCACTCAAACACATGAGACTTGTAATAAAGAAAGCTCAGAAAATTCCACAAAACCATTCTAAATCAACTTTATTCTCCTCTAAAGGAATATCTCTATCAAGAGGGTTGCTTTAACTTGACGCGCAACTTCTTTAACATACCGGTTGATGTATATCTATGTATCTACATAGTTATTGGTTGCTTTAGGCTCTTTAATATTATACCAACTTTGGGGTCCTAAGTTCTTTAAATTTTTATTTGATATAATTTTTTTAGTGGTTTATTGGTATAAAATATTTTTTATTGCTATTTTTCTTAATTTTAAAACTTCATTTCATTGACTATTAAGAAGCACTAATCGTCTATATTGTTTTACAAAACAATCTTTACGACATCAATTTTATTAAAATATACAATATATAATATTTTCTTTTCTTTCATTCACGTCAAGTCTCCAAAACTCTACGCACGGACCTTGTTTGTACTTGGGAAATTTATACCTTATAGTTCATGTATATCTAAGATAATACACACAAAAAAGGCTTCATGAAAACGTAAATAAATTTTCACTATTACAAGTCTATATCAACTTTCTTTTAAAAGCTTATTTTCTAATTTTGTATAAAAGAAATGAAATCCACTAAACGATATAAACTTAAATTAATCATTTGGTTGGTCTAGAATCGTGATTTTGATGGGAAAAGTTTAGCATACAAATCTCGTACCTTTTTGTGGATGAGAAGCAAATCATTACCATCACCATCTCTAAGAACTAGCTCTCCTTTGGTGCCAAGAACTCCACAACCATCGATCTTGAAAACGATCTTCTCTCTGCAATCTGTCACGACGAAGCCACCGCCGTTGACCACGTGTGGCCGCCGTCTAACCACCATCACCTCCTCCACCGAGGAACAATGCAACTTACTCACCACAGCTTTCATTTTTTTTTTCTTAATTCTACAAACAAACTATACTCTTGGACTTTTCTTATATAGATATAGTTGTATGGGGTTACTTTTCTTTCATTTTCTTTCTTGACTCTAAAGAAAGCAAAAAGAAAGAAGAAATGGTCCTTTATTGGTCAGTTTTTCAAATGTTTGGCAACGTACGTTTGACTTTTAGGTATTGAGTCTCAAATATTCTAGCTTTTAAAATATGAACAATAGTCTCACAATAGCAAATAATGCTAATTTCTAATTATACATATGATGTAAACCTGTCAATATTCTTATTATTTATCCAATAAATACCGAACCGTGAGAGAATTGAATCATAAATCATAGAATGTTTCTTGAGACTAAACAAAAATTCCAAATTCCAAATTTGAAGTTCGTTAATCGTTAGTGTAGAAAAACAGAATTCGGGAGGAATCGAATAAGTGAAAAGTTTAGTAACATGCGAATTCTTGTGGGAGATTGATTACTTGTGAAGGCAGAGGACGTTTGTGTGTAAGCCAAACCCACGTTTTCATCTTTTTTTATTCTCTCTTGCCCATTTCGAAAAAACGTTTATGAACTAATTGCAAACATCCCTCACTTTTTTCAGCCACTAAATAATTATATTCTAGTGTATGGGCTTCTTAGTTAATTAAGATAATGTATTAGTTACTATTTTTTCAAAAAATGTGGATGCCTATATATAACTTAAATTAAAACCCTTATGTTGATTATTTAAGTGGTTCATATCAAGAGCTAATTATTGTTTTTGGATAAAAATTCAAAGATCCGTTAGTTGTCAATTTGACCTTTCATGGACTTTAGTAAAAGGAAAACTTAAAAATGCTTTTGAGAGGATGAAAATTTTAATTCGTTGGAGGGTATTGACTAATGTGTTGTTGAAAGATTCTTTAGTTGTGCCACGTTGCTAGACACATATCATGGTGTAAGAGGACTCGTCAAATGGTGGAGAGATCGTATATATTTGTTTGAGATAATTTTTACCTTTTGTAGAAAACATTCGAATTAAAAAAATAACTTAATAGGATGTAACTATGTTGCATGTTCATTTAATACTTGTCATACTGTTTTAGGTTTATTTAATACTGGTCAGGTTATAACGGCATGCACTAAATGGTAAAGATCGATATAGACCTCCATGGCACATATAACATAAGATTTGTCCACAATTTGCTAATAGAGCAGTGGATTTGTTTGGTTTACGTTTTTGGTTTCACATATAAATTTAAAATTAATTTACTAATATTATTTTAATGTAAATATGTCTTATTTTATAAGTTAAATGGTGGACTATCTACGGAAATTTAGTTCCTAATTTACAAATGACAAAAAGAATTTTATATTTTATTAGTAGTTCATCAAGATATATATATATCTATATATATATATATATATTAATAGCAATCCTAAAAAATGCATTGTAAGGGTGCATATTTTTAACGGTTGCGTCTTTTTGTTGTTCAAATGATGCGTCTATTATTTTAAAAGTTGCAAATTTTAACGTTTATGTCTTTTCAATGGCTGTGTCTTTTTGTTATTCGTTATACACACTTCCATTAAAAACCGTCTATTTTCTTAAAGGGTACAACTTTTAGCATTTATGTCTTTTCAATTATATTTATATTATGTTGTATAACATCTTTTCATTCATGGATGATCGATCACTTGAAGACGATTCCTACTTATAGGAATTTCACGGAAACATGTTTATTGTTTGGTTCGAGCGAATATAATTGATTTAGAATCACGAGATCAGCCATGCACTCTATGAAATTCATATTGAAATGTTCTTTCTTACGAAGGTAATTATTTGACTTAGTAACTTAATCAACCAATTAGAATTGTAGTTTCTCTTCTTCTTTTTTTACGCATTCTTCGTCTTTCCACATATAGTTTTTGGTTTATGATTCTTTTCTTCTTTTGACTTTTTGGGTTTGCTGTTCTTCGTTCTTATGTGAACAAACACAAAAATCTCTATTTATGTAAAGGTTTTTGTTTATTGTCAACCACTAAATCAGATATCCATCTAAAGAATTACTTAAAGTGCCAATTAGATTGTTATCATTTAAATCATATCTTATTGCATTCAAATCCAATTAACGTTAGTCCATTTAGAAGAAAAAAATAGAGTATTAATTATTATATTAAACCAATTGTTGGTTATTACATACTTTCGAGAAAAAAGCATCGCTTTTCGGTTATAGAATGTTTTGTTTTGGCCTCTATAACTAATATTGGCTTTAAAATATATTTTTTGAATTTTCTAGTTATGGCTAATACACTGAAAGAGTGGCCCATTTTTGATTCGGAGTTTGATAATTTTAGACATTTAAAATTGTCATTTCTTCTTTTTCGCTTAATTTTTGTTTCCGCGCAGGTTCCAAACCTAGTATATATAAAAAGATATAGAGTTTATTTGAATGAGTAAAGCTCTTTCTTATCAACTATAAATTTAAATTAAACTTCTGAAATAGAAAAAAATTGAAAACCATTAATATTTGAATATTCCTGGTTTCATTTTAAAAATGTAGATATATACAAAAGAAGCCCACGGCCTAAACTAAAGGCTCAAGCAACACTGCCAGCAACAACGATAACGATTATATTGTTTATATTCATTTATATACACAACTATATTGATAAACAAATGTTAGAGAATTGGAAGGAAAAAAAATTATTTTCGATGATGCATAAGACTTTGCTGATATTGATTTTGAGCCGAATGACGATCAAGTTCTAAATATACGACCTAATATCAGGTTAATTTTTGGATATCTCTATGTAACTTTGCTCTTCTTTTTGTTTTTTTTTTATGAACTAATTTTGCACTTTCGTGGGATAGACATTTCATTTCATGTTTCAAACAATATTTTATTTTCTTATTGTGTTTGAGAATCAAAAATATCATTGAGTTTGATATTTAAGCTTTTATTTCAATTTTTTTATTTTTTAGAATTAGAAATATCACACACATATATATGTACATAACAGATTCATGGTTATTGTTTCTCAAACTGCCGTATTTACAGAAGAGGAAGTTAAAGCACAAAATCAGCAAAGCAACTGTTGTAATGTCTTTGAGGGTCTGGTTCCACTTGTTGTAGTCTCCAAATCACTCCATTTCTGGCTGAGGCTGAGGATTTGGCAATAGTTGACTCCAAGCCAGACGTGGGGTTTTTTTGAGATACAAAATATTTTCGGACGCCGATTTAGGAATGTAAAAGCACATGACGTTAAAATCTTGATTCAACAGCTTTTTGATTTTTCTAGCAAATCCCCCATCTCCCGATATCAACAAGATGTTTCTCGGAGCTTTATGCTTACCAATCCATGCATCAATCTTCCTCCGGATTTCCTGTCATTGGCATGCATCCTTGCCTTCCTCTCTTCTTTCTAAATTATATGTCCTCGATGGAGGCATTCTTTGTAATTTTTGTTTTTGTGTCAAAAAAAAAAATGCTATAATTTAATCGAAAAAAATATAATAATATTAACAAACCGAATCAAATCCTCATTTATAGTAAGAGTTGAGACGTATTTTAGGTAAAAGCAAAATAGAAGAGAAAGAGGCGCACTGCTGATTGCTATTAAACATACACAACCTTATTTTGCAACCCGAACTTTGTATTATTAAGGGAATTAGATTAAACTCTGAATTTTTTAATAGTTCATAACTAATTTAGCTCCATGTGTTTAAAATTTCATCATTCACATTAGCAAAACTTTTCCAAATATCCAACAAAGAGCTTTTAACTAAACAACACTATCCCATCCAAAAATTTTCATAGAAAGTTCTGCAAATTCTAGAGATAGAAAACTGTAATTTTCTATAATAAAACTCTGATATATAAACTTTAGTAGAGATCATAAAAATGATGTGAAGCGACACAACCATGAAAGCTTTTTCTTAAGCGTTTTCGATCATTTGTATACTGGTTTGCCATTTGGATTGAGTATCTCGTCTTCACGTAACTTACATTTGCACCTTTTTTTTTTTAGTATTAAAAGATATTAATCAGAGATGTTCCATTGCGTAAAACATTACCAAGATACAGTCATAAGATTTGAGATTATTACCTGTAATTCCTTCCGCATTGTCATTTCCATGTATAACACATATAAAAGAAGCCCACGGCCCATACTAAAGGCTCAAGCAACACTACGAGCAACAACGACAAGGATTATATTGTTTATATTCATTTATATACAAGATTATATCGATAAAAAAATGTTAGATAATTGGTAGAAAAAATATTTATTTTTGATGATGCAGAGGACTTTGTTGATATTGATTTTGAGCCGAATGACGATCAAGTTCTAAAAATATACGACCTAATTGATGGTTAAGTTTTGGATATCTCTATGTAGCTTTGCTCTTCTTTTTGTATTTTTTTTTATAAACTAATTTTGCACTTTTGTGAGATAGACGTTTCATTTCATGTTTCAAACAATATTTTATTTTTTTTATTTGATATTTTCTTATTGTGTTTGAGAGTTAAAAATATCATTGAGTTTGATATTTAAGCTTTTATTTCAAATTTGTTTTTTTTTTTCTAGAATTAGAAATATCACACACATATATCTTATGCGCCTATACCTCATTTAGGCATTTGTGTATATGATTTGATGCTATAATTTGTCCATAGCCTAACGAGCATGATGAAGTCATCAAACCAGTAGCTGATCCAGAGATACAACAAAGTGAGATCTTAAGCCGACTAGAATCCAGCCAAAACATAGGTGCCTTCCAAGGAGCCTACCAGACGAACCAGGAAGAGTTAAGTAACAAACCAATTCGTTCCAGAAACTTCACTTATCTTAGGCACACATCAAAGTGGAATTGGGTCCCTAGCATTCCAGATCTAACTTGAATCAAATTTATAAAACATGGGATTCGTTCTATTCCAGTCGATAAGGACCTATGGCCCTTGTCTGATGGATTCGAGCTGCAACACGAGGCTTCTCAGGCCATAAAGGGAACTCCTCAAAGTGAATTCATCCCAACATCAGCTCACATGAAGGAGATATCAAGTTTTCAAATCAGGTGACCCAGAGCTTAACTAGTTTGGACCTACGTTCATTCCTTGGAGGATTCCTTCCAAACCAGAAAGTATCAAGTTATGAACCGACTTGTTCTGTAATCTTGACTCATCAGAGGAACACAAAAAATTGGATTCATCTCAATACCTGTTTAGATGAAAAAGTTACGGATTTTACAAACCGGCGGACCGGTTTGAGACATTTTTACTCATATGGACTAGATATCGTGTTACACAGACCAAGCAATGTACATTTTCGACTCAAAACCACTTGGAGAATATTATTGAGTCTATCATGCATCCAACAAGCCCAAGAACACAAAAAAAGGCTCATCAGATCCTCAGGTTATTATTACCTATCTTCCAAAATGTGTCAGTTTGGTTCCATACATGGCAAGTTCTAGATCTAATTGGCGTAGGAGCTTGCAGACTTATTATGGAGATCTAGAGACCCTCTAACACATCTAGAAGTTTCTCAAGACATCTTAATATACACCAGCACCCAGGGGATCAGGCGGATCTCTTTTTGCTCACACTTTCTATATTCGAAGCCATATGCATTCAAACCACAACAGCTCCTACATAATCTTTGATCATATAAGTAATTTTTTTTTGAATTGAATGTAAAATTGTATTCAAACCCAAAAAATATTTTTTACAATGAATGCATCATCTATTTGAAAATTTTGAAAGATTATTATCCTAAGAAATTCAAAGATTATGGTCTAGTGGTGAACCACTCGATTAGCCCTTCCTCAAAGCCTCTTGCTCCTTGATTCCGAACCGAACTGAAACGATTGCGCACATTACAATCTATAAGTTTAATAAGCCGAGAAGGAGGCGCTGGTAGTTCTCCATGTCTCCAACCTTTCCTCTCTCGCCATACTAGAAGTTTCGAACACTTATGTGATCGTATTATCTATTCAAGTAAAACCTCAAAATGAGGTTTATAATAAATTTTAATTAGTTGTAATATGAAAAATATACCTTAGAACCTTTGTTAATGTATTTTTTCTACACTTTTTCCAAATTTCAAGTTTCTATATCTCAAAACGTCGAAAATCTTCGGAAATTTCTAATGAATTTTCAATGATTCCAGGTATACGAACTTGAATTTTCCAAAATAAACATTTTGGACCTTTAACATTCGAAATAGTAACGTTATACACTCACAAAAGTAATTTTATTTTGTAACTAACTCTAAAAATGAGAATAACTGATCTTAATAAACATATGTGACTTATACTGGCTAGAAGGTTCCAACACGTATTACCTATTCAAGTAAAACCTCAAAAATGAGATTTATAATAAATTGTGTGGAAGACTAAGAAACATGATGTTGTTTCTCATCCGCTCGCAGAAGCTGAATATCGTGCTATGATTGATGTAGTGTATGAGTTAAAATGGATGAATTGTTTATTGTCATCTCTTGGTGTTGATCATGACTCAACAATTGATATGTACTATGATAGCTAGACAGCGCTCCACATATCAGCAAATTATGTATTTCATGAGCGCACCAAGCATATTGAAATTGATTGTCACTTCATTCAGGATGATATCAAAGTTGGAATTATTAAGACGTCTCATGTCTCTACTACATAACGGCTCACATACATCTTCACAAAGGCATTGGAGCGGGGTTAGTTTCACTATCTTCTTTCCAAGTTAAACATTCGAGATCAACATGCTCCAACTAGAGGAGAGGGAGGGGAGGGGTATTGGGCTATATATTGTGTATATTGGGGTTTATGTTCTCTATGGATAGTTTAATCTTTAAGCATTTATTAATTAGAGTTAATCATGTTGTATAAATATCATAGTTGTTTGAATATAGAGGATCGACAATCTATTTCCCCCTCGGAACTATCATATAGCACCAAAACCACCCGAAGTTAAAGCATCATCTTAGTTCCACACGAAATGAAAGTTAAAAACTTATTTACCCCCATTTTTGAAATTGGAAACCTATATCTCCTCGAAATTATAGTTCGAAACCTCAAAACCCATTGATGTTGGTTTTAGTCGGTTTATGACCTAAACCGGATACCAAACCACATAAATTTAATATCAAACCGAATTAAAACTCGACCCGACCCGTAAACGATCCGACCCAATGATATCTTCTCCTTCACCCGATTTATTTTTCTCTGTAATCGATTCTCACTCTTCTTCTTCTACATTACAGGAACACGGAGGGATAAATCACATTTTCTAGAAGATTAAGGATGAGTAAATCAAATCTTAAAATGCCTAGATCAAAACTTAATTATCTATTATAATATTATTCCTTCCCAAATTGTTCCGATACTTGGCTTCGAACAAATTCTGTTAGAAACTAAATCAAACTGAGAATTTATGAGATTTAATACTTGAACATCTAATTTCCTGGGAATGCGTGACAACAATCAATCCCCGCCTCCACCACTATCGTTGTTCTTCCTCATCCTAATCCAACTATCTTCGCTTCTCCTTCTCTCTTCGTCTTCTTCTTTATTATGAATCTACTTTCCTTCTTTTTCTTAATCTCAAACAATCTGGAGAAATTTAGTCCTGATGAAAACGAGATTAAATCGAAAGCTGTGATTGAATTGATGCTAGATTTCGCCTCCCTCTTCAAAAATAGATCAGATTCGAAGATGTTGTTGTGGAATTCGGATGTTTCTAGGGATTTTTTGAACCAGATTATTTTCATGACGAATGTTATGCTCATCCTCGTAGCCGGATATCAGATCAAGCATTTGATAGATAATCGATTTGGCTTGTTTCGAGATCCAGCTTGGGAAACGATAATCTCTCTGGTAAATCTTCCTGTTCATGGCTGTAATATTCGTCGAAAGAACGTCTCCGACGAGAAGGAAAACTAGGATTACTCCACAAGGCCACGCATCAGCCTTTGCTCCATCGTATCCTTGCCGTGATATGACCTCCGGAGCTGTGTAAGTCAGCGTGCCGCAGAAGATGCTCCAGCAAAGGGGAAGCGGAAGAAGAATAAACCGGGTGAAGAAGAAGAAGATATCATCGGGTCGGGTCATTTACGGGTCGGGTTGAGTTTTAATTCGGTTTGGTATTAAATTTAGGTGGTTTGGTATCCGGTTTAGGTCATAAACCGACTAAAACCAACATCAATGGGTTTTGAGGTTTTGAACTATGATTTCGGAGAGATATAGGTTTCGAACTTCAAAAATAGGGGTAAATAAGTTTTTCATTTTCGTTTCGTGTGGAACTAAGATGGGGCTTTGACTTCGGGTGGTTTTGGTGCTATATGATAGTTCCGAGGGGGAAATAGATCGTCGATCCGAATATAGAAAACCTTTTTACATATTCTTGACACTACCATTTCAGAACTCTTTTCGACATCTCATGATCTCATTGGACTATTCTCTAAAAAACTTGTCTATCAAATCGACATATTAACAGTAAATGTGTATTCATCGGTGGTTTGAGTGTTGAATATTAAGAGTGATCATGTAGAGGAGGGATAAATATTCAAAATGTTAGATTTCGTAATCTAGAAAAAACAATTTGATCTATTTTTTTTTTTTTTTT
>OVAY01001775.1:0-12361 GCA_900406395.1 Kernera saxatilis | reverse complement strand
TTTTTTTTTTTTTTTTTTTTTGTTCTAAAAGTTGTGCGGTCCGTGACTAATGGGCCACGCGTATCGACCCATATAAACCAACCACAGGTATCTGTCGACATTTCACGATTGAAACTAGGTCTGGAGGTTCGGATATTCGGGTCAGGTTCGGATCGGATATTTTGAGTTTTGGGTATTTCAATTTTAGATAGTTGGTATTGATTGGTATTTTAAAATCTCGGTTTGGGTTCGGATTCGGTTCGGTTTCGGTTTGGATTCGGATGGGAATTGGGTATCCGAAATTATGGAAAAAATAAAGAATTTAATTAAATTTAAATAAAATTTAGTTAAGTTTTGATAAATATAACTAATAATTTTCATATATTTTAATTATTTTATTTATTTCAGTTTAAAAATAACTAATATATTCGATTTATAATTGTTATTTTAGATAACTTAACTATATCAATCTTAAATATAATTAATATTAGGAATATATTGTTGTATTTAAAATTATTTCGGGTATTCATTCGGTTTTAGATTTGGTTCGGATTTGTTTTCGGTTCATTTCTGGTTCTTTGGATATACGGCTTTGTTCGGATTTTTTATCAATTTCAGTTTGGATCCGATACTTTTTTTTCGGGTCGGGTTCGGTTCAGTTCTTTCGGTCCGGATATTTTGCCCATGCCTATTTACCTTCTTCTCTGTGGCGTCTCCGATTCGACGATTAACGAGGCGACGGTGATTTTCATCTGAATCGCTCCGAAGATACGACGAGATGATACGCAAGAAGGCGACGGTGGTCCCTGTGACGATGGTGTGGTGGGATATCAACAGCTGTCCGATTCCCAATGGTCGTGATCCTCGTCGGGTGGGTCCGAGAATAGTATCGGCGTTGGAGAATTCATGCTACACTGGTCCGATCACCATCACTGCCTGTGGCGATCTAACAGGAACAGACAGCCCTGGTGACGACGTCCTGCGAGAGCTCTCTTCCTCTGGAATCGCTCTTAAACACGGCCATTTGTGTAATCTTCTTCTTTTACATCTCTTTCGATAGTTGTCTAAACAAGTAAATTAGGGTTTCGATTCGATTCTGCTTTGCTTTTACTTGAAACAGCACTTCGAATGGAATTGCTTGGGTGGACCTGGCTCAATCCACCTCGGGCTAATTTAATGGTCATATGCGATCTAATTCGACTGGAATCGTTATCTCCTGACTTTAATATCCTAAAAAAAGAGCGAGGATACACCATTCTTCTGGCATATCCTCAACCACCTTCTAAAGGAGATCTCTTTAAGTCAAGTGCTTCTGATGTGTGGCTCTGGGAAAACTTATTGGAAGGTGTTTGTTTGTCCTCTCTCTCACACTGTGTTGAAATAGCCAGCAAAAGCTGTTTCTCAACTAGTTAGTTCTTTTTTTCACAGAGACGATGGATGATAAACAGGAGATACCAAGGCTTGTTCTTCAGGAGAAACGCAGTGGGACTGGTGAATCTGCCATGTTTTTTTGCGGATCATGCGATATTGCTTGCCAAAGCTTTGACGATTTCACCACGCACATCAAGAGTAAAGTAAGTAAGCATATCCTTTGCCTCCTCTCTTCTTCTTTCTAAATATTGTTGTATCAATACATTTTGTCATTGTGTTACCACAAGTTTTAGATTTCTCACTTTCTAATTCTTAGAAACTGTTAGAAAGAAAAGCATGAATTTTGATTCACTGACTTTGGACTTTGGTTGATCCTAAAGGTGATTGAAGAAGTTGAAGAGGAGGAGAATAAAACGTCGGTTTGGTGGGATATCAACAGCTGTCCAATCCCCAGTGGCTGTGATCCTCGTCAGGTGGGTCAGAGAATAGAAGCGGTGTTGAATAAGGCAGGCTACAGTGGTCTCCTCACCATCACTGCCATTGCCAACCTAACAGGAACAGACAGCCCTGGTGACAACGTCCTGCGAGAGCTCTCTTCCTCTGGAATCACTCTTAAACACAGCCGAATGCGATGCAGGTAATCTTCTTTATCTCTTTCTTTCATTTTTATTTGTTTTTGTACAAGTAAATTAGGGGTTTCGATTCAACTTTGCTTTCCTCTACTGAAACAGAGCTTACAACGGATTTGTTTGAGTGGACCTCGAATAATCCACCTCTGGCTAATATGATGCTCGTATGCGGTCCAGTTCAAATGGAACGGTTGTCTCGTAGTCTTTATGACCTAGACAATCTGGGATACAACATTCTAGTGGCATATCCTCAACGATCTTCTACAGAATGGATCTGGGAAAGCTTTCTGTTAAATGTTTCTGAGTGGCTCTGGAAAAACTTACTAGAAGGTGTTTGTCCTCTCTCTGTCTCTCTCTCTCTCTCACACAGTGTTGAAATCTGTTTCTCAACTAGTTAGTTTTTTTCTTCCACAGAGACGATGAATAATAAACAGGAGACAGGAAGACCACTTCTTCTGGACAAGTGCAGTGAATCTGCCATGTTTTTTTGCAGATCATGCCGTATTGCTTGCCAAAGCTTTGACGATTTCACCACGCATCTCAAGAGTAAAGAACATGCGCAGAAAGTAAGCGTCCTTGCCTCCTCTCTTCGTCTAAACATCTGTATCAGTATTGATTTTGATTTACCTGACTTTGGTTGACCCTAAAACATAGAATGAAAAGGGCAAGGACAGGAAGACTGAAGAAGAAGACGTTGAAGAGGAGGAGGTTAAAACTTCGGTGTGGTGGGATATCAACAGCTGTCCGATTCCCAGTGGTGTTGATCCTTGTTGAATAGGTCCGAGAATAGAATCGGCGTTGAAGAATTCAGGCTGCACTGGTCCCCTCTCCATCATTGCCATTGGCAACTTAACAGGAACAGAGAGCCCTGGTGACAAGGTCCTGCGAGAGCTCTCTTCCACTGGAATCGCTCTTAAACACGTTGAATGCGGTTCGGCTAATCTTCTTTTATCTCTTTCTATAATTTTCGTATGAGTAAATTAGGGTTTAGACTCAACTTTGCTTTCCTTTTTTACTGAAACAGATCTTTAAACGGATTTGTTTGGGTGGACCTTGAATAATCCACCTCGGGCTAGAATAATGCTCATATGCGGTCCAATTCAACTGGAATGGTTCTCTCGTACTCTTTATGACCATTACAATCGGGGATACACCATTCTTCTGGCATTTCCTCAACGACCTTCTCAAGAATGGCTCTGGAAAAGCTTTCTGTCAAATGTTTCTAATGAGTGGCTCTGGGAAAACTTACTGGAAGGTGTTTGTCCTCTCTCTCTCTCTCTCAAACACACTGTTTCTCAACTAGTTAGTTTTTTTTCCACAGACACAATGGATAATAAACAGGAGACAACAGGACTTGTTGTTGAGGAGAAGTGCAGTGAAACGGTTGAATTTGCCATGTTTTATTGCAGATCATGCCGTATTGGTTGCCAAAGCTTTGACGATTTCACCACGCATCTCAAGAGTAGAGAGCATGCACGGGAAGTAAGCATCTCTTCTTCTAAATATTGTATTAATATTTCCCTTTTCTCACTTCCTAACCAAAGCCAAGTTTTAATATCTCAAGTTTGAGATTTCTAATTTTTAGAATTTTGGTGAATCTTGAAAACTAGACTCCAAATGTGAAATAGAAAAGCATCATTTAGATTTACTGACTTTCGTTGATGCTAAAATATTGAAGGAAGAAGATTGAAGAAATTAAAGAAGAGGAGAGCACAAGAGGAAGAAGAAGACTGAAGAAGAGGACATGGCCTCTTTTATCTAAGGCCTTTCATAAGGTTTGTTCTTAGGCCTGTGATTTCGGTTTTTCAGTTTTATTCAGTTTTTTGGTAATTCGGGTTTTAGAAATTTCGCTAAATTTTGATAAAATTTTGTTCGGCTCGGTTTTCGAGTACTTCAGTTTTTGATTTTTTTTACCAAAATAAACCGAATATTTTGGGTTAATCGGATAAAATCGAAGTATTTTTGATAATTTCCATCGGTTTGGTTATTTTTTATTCGGAATTATATATATATTTATCGAAATTTTGGTTTAATTTCGGTTTTTCATAAAAGTATTAGTTAACTTAATTTGGTTTTAGTATTTGTTGCCCACATTTCCGGCTACAAGTAGAATTAGGCCTGGTTTCTGGACTCGAACCAAAATACTTTTATTAAATTCTTCTTAATTTCATTCACGAACCATAGTTTTACACAGAGACAGGATAAAATAACCACATAGTATGTACGATTAGCGATTTTTTATTGGTATAACTAATAACTAGGATTTAGTTTGTACTGTGAGTGGGGTCATGATTTTGCAACAATTTTGTGATATTTGACTTAAATAAAACAATCGATTGTGTAAGTTATTCGATGGTAATGTATACTATATATATTTGTAGAATAAGAGAATGGGTTAGTTCAATGTTGATATCATAGTAAATCGGATTGTGTAAGTTTTTTTTTTTCTTTTTTTGTTCGGCAAGACTTAAGTTTTTTATTTTGTGAATCTACATATAAAATAGTTATGGCTTTTATTTGTAATTTATGATCGTGAAACGTAACTAGTAGAACAATATTTTATCAATCAAATAATTTAAATTGTTTGATGATTTCAGATTATTAAAAAGAAAACTAAATACAACCCGATTATAGTGCTCAATTTGACTTATGAGAGATAATTCCCCTATTTATATACAAACACTTCTTAAATGGACGGTAGAGATTAAATCTATCTAATGGCCGAGATTGAAAGCCTGATCTCGGTGGAGACATTAGTGTCCGAAATTCCGGAGTGGAGACAAGGGCGTCCCAAAACCCGGAGTGGAGACTTAGGCGCCCATTAGTGCGTATTGGCGCCGAAGTGGCTAAGAATCCTTCTAGAAGCGGAAGTAAAACGACGATGTTTATGGTGTTGAGGAGTGGGAACCTCTAAGTCTCGGCCCAAGGGGTATTGAAGTGAATGGGCCGTGACATCCTCCCCCACCAAATTCAGCGACGCCCTCGTCGTCGTGAATGCCTGAAGTTGATCCCGGAATTGCCACAGCTCGTCTTCTGGTTCCCAAGTGACCTCGGCTTCTGGTAGGCCCTTCCATTTAATAAGGAAGTGTGTTTGACGAGGAACACCATGCTTTCGGACCACTTTTGTTGAGAGTACCTCCTCTATCTCCTTATCATAAGATTTGGTCATCACTGGTGGTGCCCGAGTTGTCTGCCCCCGACTTGGCTCTATGGTATCTTCGTGATACGCTTTTAACATGCCGACATGGAAGATCGGATGGATCTTCAATGTGTTGGGCAAGTCAAGTTTGTACGCAACCTTGCCTATTCTGGCCGTCACTTCAAACGGTCCCTCATATCTGCGAAGGAGTCCTTTGGAGAAACTCCGGAAAACTTTGAATTGCTGGGGAAGGAGTTTTACCATGACTCGATCACCAACCTTGAACTCCAATGGGCGCCTCTTCTCATCAGCCCATTTCTTCATACGCTTGCGAGATTTCTCCAAGCAAACTCGGGCAAAGTCTGCGTGATCTTCCCATGTCTTAGCCATCTTCTAAACACCCGGACTTCGTGGCTCGCTGTTAGGTGTGGCTAAGGAGTGGGGAGTCGTTTGTTGTTGCCCGGTGGCAAGCTCGAAGGGAGTCTTGCCTGTTGCCTCGCTTCGTTGTAAATTATATGAGAACTGGGCAATGTCCAACAACTTTGCCCAGTCTTCTTGATTCGCACTTACAAAGTGCCGTAGGTAACACTCCAACAAGGAATTCGCCCGTTCCGTCTGACCGTCTGTTCGTGGGTGAAAACTTGTAGAGAAGTTAAGCTTTGTCCCGAGAGTTTTGAATAACTCGGTCCAAAGTTTCCCAGTGAAGCGAGGATCACGATCACTGACAATATTCCTCGGTAATCCCCAACGCTTTACAACGTTCTTGACGAACGCTTGAGCTGCCCCTTCCGCGGTGTAGTCTCTCGGACAAGCGATGAATGTCCCGTGATCACCATGATCGACCCATACTTCTCAGAAGTGGGTAGTGCACTGATGAAATCCAGAGAAACAGATTCCCACGGTCTCTCTGGTATTGGTAGTGGCTCTAGCAATCCCGCTGGTTGCTTAGCCTCGGTCTTGTCTTGTTGGCATACGAGACAAGTCTTCACATAGAGCTCCACGGTATCTCGCATCCGTGGCCAATAGTACATTGCTTCGACAAGTGCCCTTGTCCACTTCTGTCCAGGGTGACCCGCCTACTGCGTGTCATGACATTCGCGAACAATGTCTCATTGCAACCCTCCCCAGTTTGGGATGTATAAACGCCTGCCCAGGGTGTATAGTAGGCTGTCTTCTACCCAAAACCGGGTTGTCTTCCCCTCTACAGCCAACTTCATCAACTCTTTGGCTATAGAGTTGTGGTTAAGTCCCTCCCGGACCTGATTCATAATTTTACCCTCGGCTTGACTAATGGCGGCAAGCTCAGCCCTTCGGCTCAACGCATCCGCTACAACGTTGGCTTTTCCCGGTTTATACTCCAAGAGGAAGTCAAACTCTGCCAAGAAGTCTTGCCATCGGGCTTGCTTTGGCGATAACTTCTTTTGGGTCTGAAAATAGCTTGTCGCCACATTGTCTGTCTTGATGGACAAAATGGGATCCAAGGAGGTAGTGTCGCCATACCCGCAAACAATACACGATGGCCGTCATTTCCTTCTCTTGAACCGTGTAACGTCTTTCGGTGTCATTCAGTTTGCGGCTCTCGAAGGCAATGGGATGCCCCTCTTGCATGAGCACTCCTCCGATAGCAAAGTCAGATGCATCGGTTTGTACCTCAAATGCTTGACTGAAATCAGGAAGAGCAACCACGGGTTCCTGACTGACAGCGGTTTGAGTCCCTCGAAGGTCTGCTTGCATCGGTCTGACCACTCCCATGCTTTCCTCTTCTTGAGAAGATCGGTCAATGCTGTTGCCTTTAGTGAGTATCCTTTGATAAACCGTCGGTAATAGTTGACGAGCCCTATGAAGGAGCGTAGCTCGGTTACCTTCGTTGGGGGCTCCCATTCGGTGATAGCGGAAATTTTGGCATTGTCCATTTTGATCTTGCCGCGCCCAATGACATGCCCTAAGAATTGTACTTCCTCCGTGGCAAAGGTGCATTTCTCCCGCTTTACGTACAACTCGTTGTCTCGTAGAACCCGGAACACCGTTTGCAAATGTTGGACATGTTTCTCCATAGAGTTGGAATAGATGACAATATCATCAAGGTATGCCACGACAAACCGGTCCAAGTAGGGTTGAAGGATCTGGTTCATGAGCGTACAGAAGGTGGCCGGTGCGTTTGTAAGGCCGAAAGGCATTACAAGCCATTCAAACGAACCGTACCGGGTTACACACGCAGTCTTGGGCTCGTCCCCTTCTGCAATCCGAACCTGGTAATACCCCTTTTGCATATCCATGTTGGTATAGACCTTAGCCCCGTCCAGCCTATCGAACAAGTCCGCGATCAAGGGAATAGGGTAACGATTTTTGATGGTTACTTTGTTGAGCGCCCGATAGTCCACACACATCCTTAGAGACCCATCATGTTTCTTTAGAAACAACACCGGTGCGCCATAGGGCACTTTAGGATGTCTTAACATTCCGGTTGAGAATAACTTGTCAAGTTGCTTTCTTAGTTCTGTGAGTTCGGAAGGAGCCATGCGATATGGGGCCATCGCGGGTGGTTTGGCTCCAACTTCTAACTCAATTTGGTGGTCCACCTCTCTTCTAGGTTGCAACTTCTCTGGTAGCCTCGCTGGCATCACGTCCTCGTTCTGCTTTAGGACCTTCTCAATTACTGGTGGAATGACAGATACTTCTCCAAACTTGTCATCCAGTTTTAGGAGAGCACGATACGTCAGTTCTCCTTTCTTCAAGCCCTTTGAGAATTGCATAGCCGATAGTTGTTTAACTTCGCTTCCCTTCTCATTGCGAGCTTCGACCGTGGAAACCATACATGTTGAGCCCTTCTCAAGGATGCATACAGAACTTAAGGCGGGCATAGGAATTGCGGAGACTTGCCTCTGGAACTCCAACCCGAGCACGACCTTGAAGTCATCCATGGGTACCACAGAGAAATTTACCACCCCCTTCCATGACCCGACTCTAAGCTCTACGCCCCGGGCAACACCATGGAGCGGTTTGGCTTTGGCATTCACCGACTTCAGCCAACCGTCTCCCTTAACCCACATTAGACCGAGCCTCCTGGCTTCTTCCTCGGACATAAAATTGTGAGTTGCGCCCGTGTCCACCATCGCTTGAGTTGCTCGTCCATTGATGCGGATATCCACATACATCAGGCCCTTACTTTCTGCCTTAGACCCGGGGGTAGTCTTAAGGGCGTTAAGTAATTGCAGAGACCCTATATTTCCCGTCCCTTCTCGAACCTCCGCCTCTTCTTGCTCAAGAAGAGCTGATAATGATCCAAGTTTCGGACACTCCCTTGCGGAGTGTGGTCTCTTACACACATAACACCCGCTTCTCGGAACAAAAGAGCGTTTCTTCGCCTCATATTCCTCTTGTCCCGAGCTTTTTCCCTGGTTCCGAGTGTAAGTCGGTGTTGGTTGGTCCCTTCTCTCTCCGCCCCCCTAGGCACTACTTTCACCTTCTTGTAGGCTTCGGGCTGATTCTAGGTGCAGAAATCAGAAAGAGATTCAACTACGGCGATTGCTTCGTCCACCGAGTTCACATTTTGCCGCTGCAGCTCTTGCTTTGCCCACCCTTGGAGTCCATCAACGAAATGGAATACCAAGTCCTGGTCGGACAGATTGGGAATCTGTAGCATAAGGGTAGTGAATTCCTTGACGTAGTCTCGGATCATACCCCTTTGCCGAAGTTCCCTTAGCTTCTTTCGCGCCTCATAGACGACATTCTCGGGGTAGAATTGGCGTTTAAATTCCTGCTTAAACTCTGCCCAAGTGTCCACCCGACAATTACCCCGCTCAATGTCGGCATGGCGCCTCCGCCACCACAGCATGGCCGTATCCATTAGGTACGACGTGGCCGCCTCTATTTTTGCCATCTCGTCTCCTACATTGAGATTGTCAAAGTACTGCTCCATTTGCCATATGAAGTTCTCAACTTCCTTGGCATCTCGGGCTCCATCAAACCGAGATGGTCTTGGGTAGTCCACTCTACCCGCCCCAGCATTGCTTGCTCCTACATTGGCAATCGCCTTTTTGCACAATGTTAGGTCTTCTTGCATCGCCTCGATGCTCACATGCAACGCTTGGACTGCTCCTAGCAGTTTTTCCTTCAATTGGGTGAATTGACTCTCAATTCCTCCCACGTTCCCCTTGAATTCATTGATCTCGCCGAACACTGTGTTCTCGAGTTCAGTAGTCGAGTGCTCGACCCTTTCGAGCCTCTCGGATAGGTCGTTCACCGTAGTACCTAGGGTCCCGAGCTCGTTTCGGACCCTGCTCTTGTCGCGCCTTCTCTTCGGCACGTTCGGATCAAAGGCTTCCTCATGCCTAGTGTCGTTACCACTGTTGATCTCCTCGAGCACGTCTTCTTCGTCGCGTCCCACCATCTTCAGTGACTTTCTTGTCTTTGATCGAACAAAGCTTTGATACCAACTGTCACGGGCTTGATTTTTGGGGATCAAACCGTGCGGCCCTAGTCTCTCTTTGCCTCGGCAAATAGACTAGGCAGCCTAACTCTAAAAGAAATCCGAGCCTTTGTGAGAAAAGGACTCGGAAAGACAAGAAACTCAAGATAGAGACGAGAGAGTACTGAATTGCTCTGATATTGAGTAAAACCTTTGATATCTTACAAATGAGAGATATCTCCCCTATTTATACACAAACACCTCTTAAATGGACGGTAGAGATTAAACCTATCTAACGGCCGAGATTGAAAACCTGATCTCGGTGGAGACATTAGTGCCCGAAATCCCGAAGTGGAGACAAGGGCGCCCCAAAACCCGGAGTGGAGACTTAGGCGCCCATTAGTGCGTATTGGCGCCGAAGTGGCTAAGAATCCTTCTATAAGCGGAAGTAAAAGGACGATGTTTATGGTGTTGAGGAGTGGGAACCTCTATGTCTCGGCCCAAGGGGTATTGAAGTGAATGGGCCGTGACAGAGAGCTCTCTTCCTCCGGAATTGCTCTTAAACACGACGGCTGTTTGTGTAATCTTCTTCTTTTACATCTCTTTCTATAATTTTCTGAAACAAGTAAATTAGGGTTTCGATTCGATTCTGCTTTGCTTTTACTTGAAACAGCACTTCAAATTGAATTGCTTGGGATAACCAAAGCCAAGTTTTAATATCTCAAGTTTGAGATTTTTAATTTTTAGAATTTTGGTGAATCTTGAAAATTAGACTCCAAATGTGAAATAGAAAAGCATGATTTCAATTTACTCACTTTGGTTGATGCTAAAACATTGAAAGAAAAAGGATAACTTCAATAAGAGGAAGATTGAAGAAGTTGATGAAGAGGAGAGCACTTAGGAAGACGAAGAAGAAGATTGAAGAAGAGGACATGGTCACATGGCCCATGTGGTGGTGTTGCTTTCTTAGGCATTTCATATGGTTAATGGTTTGTCCTACTTCTAGCAGGAAATGTTGTCTTAACTAATACTATTTAATTATGCTTATTCTCAACTCTCATTTTTAATTCTAAGTTAACTAATAATTTAACTAATGCTTATTCTCAACTCTAGTTTTTAATCTTAAGTTTTTATTAAAATCGTCTTTCTTAAATTCATCAGAGAGAGGTGATAAAAGATCTTCTACTCTTCACCACAGCTGATTGTTTCTTTCTGGCCCATGAGAAACCTATGTTGCATTTGAACCATAGTCTAGGAGGTTTTTGCCACTATGTCTCTTATGCATACCAGCCGGTCCAAGAGAAGGATTATGAGATTGTTGATTCAAAGATTGAGAGTGAAACCATGCTAACTTATCCTCTCTGATCTTCTCTATTGAATCAGTATCAGTAGCTGAAAATCTCTTTCCCTGAAAGATAAAAGCATGGTTTACAGGATTTGAATACTCTAAGAGACTTGTATGTTCATTTTAAAATCAAGGAACTGTAGCATCGATTAGAAAGGAGGAGTTTAGGTGTTAAACTCATAACAAATTCATGGTAATTGTTTCTCAAATTGCCGTATTTACAGAGGAGAAAGCTAAAACACAAAAGACACAAAATCAGCAAAGGAATCGTTGTAATGTCTTTAAGGGTCTGGTTCCACTTGTAGTAGTAGTCAGACGTGGGGGTTTTTGAGATACAAAATTTTGTGGGACGCCGATTTAGGAATGTAAGAGCACATGGCGTTAAAATCTTGATTCTGCAGCTTTTTGATCTTTCTAGCAAAAACCGCATCTCCCGATATATATCAACAAGATGTTTCTCGGAGCTTTATGCTTACTAATCCATGAATCAATCTTCCTCTGGATTTCATCGTCATTGGCCTGCTTCTGATTTGTGTCGAGGATAATACATTTGACATGGTTAGAGACAAGTCATGGCGTTTCAAGTTCAAGAGCAAGGTAGAGACAAACGGATTGGCATATAGTATCATTATTCTGCCGAGACAGGAAGTTGTGAATCTATCTGAAGTTATGTTTGTGGTTTTGGAGCATTATTCAGAATAACCTTATTTATAGCATCGTTTTGTATATTTATATATAAGGTATAACTTTTATTTTTGGAGTAATCACGGTTCTTGACTATATCTATGGCAAATCTACATGTTGTTGATCGGTTCACCACTTTCTGAATATCATCTGGACATTACTCTTTGTTAGACTCAACGTGCATAACTTGTTCAATGTAAAGTTTGGAGACTCGATGTTGTATATAATAATTGATTAACTACGTAATTAGTTTATATATTCTGAGCAACACTTAATTACTCTTAGTTGTTTGTTTTTTTATAATTGCTAAAAGTCATATTAAGGTGTTTTTGTTATCATTCTAAAAGCTTATATGAAAATTAGTAATCTACTAATATTTTTTCTTTGAGATAGCCTAAAAAGTTTTGGAAATGCGCTATGAAATGTAAGCTTTAGAGAAATCCAATCAAGTCAATTCACTCTTTTTATAAAAAGGCAAAATTATCATGTTAACCAGAATACTTTTGTATATTAAAACATGTACTTTTACTATTTAAACATATATGTTGGTTAGAATATTTTCGTCTGTGCTAAATCATACCAATAATATCTAACAATGTCATTCGGATCCACATGTCAGATTGACCTTGCGTCTAAACCAAAGTCTAGAGGGGTTTTCTTATATGGGATTCATGGCCATCTCAAATTATTGGTAGGCTACGTTCAATTTTTTATTTAACATATATTTAATAAAATAAAACAGGTTTTAAAACAAAATGACTTCAATTTATATATATATATATATATATATATATATATATATATAT
>OVAY01001774.1:0-24703 GCA_900406395.1 Kernera saxatilis | reverse complement strand
AACAATTAGATCACATGATCGATTGATCGATGGACCCAATATCAAAACTACGAAACGATGCGAAGGGAAAAAAAAGTAAACCAAAAAGAGAAAAAAAAAGATATGGAGATTGGAAAGCACCTGAAGAAGAATCTACATGAAGGAACAGCGCCTAAGCCTAGAGAGATATTTATATTCCTAAGCCACTAAAACCTATCAGAGAAGAGGAAGAGGAGACGACGAGATGCGTTTGTTTTCATTTGGAAACGTAACAGAGAAGAAGAACATGAGACGTCGGAAATTAAGTTTTTTTTTTTTTTTGAAGACACGTGTCAGCTGCAGGAGTGCTGACGTGGCGAAGGCTGGAGAGAGCCCCTCCTCAAATCATATATATGATTGGTAAGAAGGGATAATTTTGTTAGCCTCCAAGATTTCTTTTTGCTATTTCCGTATATTTTCCTATATTAATTTGTAAATATTCTAAAATATTTTGTTTTGGAAAGACAATAAATATAATTATTTGGTTTACTATTATAAATAAAGATCGTACAAGTAACTCCCAAATAAGTGCAATGATCTTTCTTTTCTGGAAATATAACAAAAAGAATTATGTGGTTTAGTGTATATATATAAAGACATACGACACTCACATAGATACCTAAAAATATAACTCTTTCGCATATCATTTAAATTTTTATCTTTCTAAAAATGTCTCCGTCAACGCTCCTAGTCATCCTTCTAACTTCAATCATGATCCACCACCTCCCCGTGGCAAGCGCCGCACAATGGTGTGTAGCAGCTCCGACGTCAACGGATAAGCAGCTACAAGATAACATTACTTTCGTGTGCAGTATGGGAGTTGATTGCAGACCAATCCTACCAAGTGGAGCATGTTTTAAGCCTGATACTCTCTTAAGCCATGCGTCCTTTGTGATGAACGCTTATTACCAAAGCCATGGTCGCACCAACGAAGCATGCACGTTCTTTTTCCCAAACAGCGGCACGTTTGCTACTACAAATCCTAGTTATGGTAGTTGTGTCTACGCATCTTAGAAATATTTATTTGGCTTTTTTATTTATTTTTGATAGATTACCCACGGAATAAGAATTTATAATTATGCAGTTTTTTATCAATTATATAATTTTATAGAAGACTGCGTTATATGTTTGTTTGGTTTTTTATTTACTTTTGATAGATTATCCACGGAATACGTGGTAGTTTTATAATTATACGTACTGTTCCAATGTTTTTTTTATTATCAATTATGTAATTTTATAGAAGATTGCGTTATATGCTTAACTGTTTCATAAGTTTAATGAAAAAATAAAAGTATTCACAATGATACTCTGATCCTTTGCAAATCACTTGAACAAATCAAAAGACTGAAACATAAACAAGAGCTTATAGCTTATGGATAAGAAAAGGCTAAGGCTTGGTTCCTATCACGTCCTGTACGAATTTCTCAATAGCCGAATACGAAGATCCACCATTAAGCGTAGCTCTCTGCGCCATCTGAGAGATATCAATCACTCTCTTCCTCACCAAATTATTATCCTTGTTCATTACACAACGAATCGCTGTCTCTATCTCGTTTGCACTTACAACCTCATCGCTATGAACCCTGTAATCAAGCTTCAACTCCACTGCGAGATTCAGTTCCTTCATCATAAAACGCATTGTGCTGTTGCTCTGCATACATTGGCCATGTCACAATTGGCACACCAAACCATAGACTCTCTACTATTGAGTTCCATCCACAGTGAGAAACAAAACCTCCCACTGCCTTATGAGCTAGTACTTCCACCTGAGGAGACCAACCGCATATCATTCCCCGTCCACTAACTCGGTCAAGGAATTCCTCAGGCAAAAGATCATAGCCATAGCTTGTCACCTCTTCAATGCGGAGTGACCAGAGGAATCTGTATTGACAAAGCTCAAGTCCATGAGCTATTTCCTTCACTAGAGGACCTCTTAATTTCCCCATACTCCCAAAACAAAGGAACACAACCGATGCCTCGGGCTGATCATCAAGCCATTTCATCAACTCGTCACGACCGGTGAGGTCCTGATCTGGATGAGGCTGTGCCTTCAAGTCGAATATGGGCCCAACAGCATAAACAGAAGGGTAATTCCGTTCATTAAGAAAATGATTCACAGAGTAAGGCTCAATCTCAACTGATGTATCCACTAGGATTGCATTGGCCTTGGTACACAAGATGGCCAGTTTAACGTAAGCGTCATAACCGTCTTTCACAAACAGACCTGATGGCAGAACTTTGACTGGGACAGGGTTTACAAAGCCAGGAATAGACAACATTTCTTCAGAATTTCTTACAAAAACTGAGGTATCTTTACTATGTCGATCTGCAACATACTGCATCAGAGCTAGGAACCCGCAATTTGTAGTCAAGAACACATAAAATGGAAGACTCACATCTTTTGCAATCTCAATCATGGGGAGACAGAAAAAATCAGCAACTATTCCCTTGACCGTAACTCCATCCAAAGCAGGAGAAGATAAGATACCCATGATTATATCTCTCACAAGAGGGATATTTTTCTCACTGAAATCGTATAAATAGGCTTCTATTGACTGAGCACCATGTGTTGGTTTCTCCTCTAACTCAGGGACATCAATGAATCTAACAAAGGGCTGAGACGAGGCAATTGACTTAACATAAGTATCCAGATGAGACTGACCTTGCATTTTCATCAAGAGGATGGTGATACGGATCCTATCGTCTTGGTCAATGAGGCGCCTAGCAAACTCAAGATACGGAACAAGATGACCAACACTTGGTGTTGGGATGAAGATGAGCTCTGCATTCCTCATTTCTAACAACAGATAGCTTTGATCTTTCCTCCTCAGGCACCCTCTTGTCTTGACAAGAAACAATCTACAACCAAAGAAGAGAATCTGTTCCTTTCATCTTGACTTTGTCACATGTGATGATTACTAATGCGTTTTCTCCCACCTAATGTTGAAGTGGCACGTGTTTTCTCCTTCCCAATGTTGAGCTGGCATCTGGCAGCTATATTATATAATTATATGTTTAAATGTTGAGAAAATTATAGTGTGACACACTTTTCTCAAAACTATTTACGTTATGACATATTTATCAGATATGGCACATTTTTTTCACTGTGCAAATTTTTTTAATACTATACTACCCTCAACGAGATGCTTGTGGTTAAAGGCCAAAAAGTTATTCAGTTAACAAGCGTACGTTTAGTTAGTTGCAAGTCATGTATTTGTAGCAGCGATTTCTGATATATTGTAGATATCGTGTGGATATTAAATAAAGTAATATTATTTTTTGTGTTGTTCTCTCTCTATCGCCATTAAAACTTAATTTTGTTTTTGCAGAGATTCTCAGAAATATTAGAATCAGTTACCTTCGTTTTCCTCGTTGGCAAAATCGTTAATGGCGAAGCGTCACACACCTTCTTCTTTGTTGGAAAACTCTGTGAACCCAAGCTCTAACATAGCGGGTATGGCGGATCCACGTTTGACGAAGAAAAAAGCCCCACTTGTTAACATTACCAATCAAAAAAACGGTTTATGAATCCCTAATTCATCTTCTGATGTGGTGGGTACTTGCTTAGTTCTTCGATTTCATATCTTATCACTTCTCAATTAGAGATAGAATTTCACTGTTCAATTTTACAAGATTTGCTTCAGTTTTTTGGGATTTATGTGATCAATTTTGGTTGATTTGAAGAATCGCTTGCTGTAATTTGGATTTATTGCTTCTTTGATTACGAATCTGTGAAATTGCTTAATCAATTAAGTTATTGGTGTAGAGTTTGCTGAATATTTGTTTAGCAACGAGCGTGGAGTTAACCCATCCATCATGGAGTAAAGGCATTGTAGAAATAGATAGCGAGGACGAGTCAACGCAGGTAGTGGAAGATGGTGATGTTAGACTTCACAGAGTTTTGGCGTCCATTCTTGGAGGAGAAATATAAAGATCCGAACGATTTTGATGTAATATGTACCCCAAACGATGCTACTACAAATAGAGGAATGGGTTCTAGTTTGAAGGGAGGTCACGTAACGGGAAGGAGAGAAGTATAGATGACAACTAACGATGCGTTCAATCACATGGTCGTGTTTGAAGATTGTATAAATTGATCAGTGTCCGTAGATGGCCATAAAATGAAAACTGGTGGGTTGTCTCAATCTGGTTGGCCAAAGGTTCATGGATCGACTTCAGTGGACAATGGACCGACTTCAGTGGATGATGGACGAAACCGAAGGATCACTGTTTTTGGATATTATCTATCGCAGCATAACACAGATCTGAAAATGGCGTATACACGTTCCTGGACTTTAGTTAGACTTGCTATATAGTTAATTTCTCTGGATATTCCACATGTACAATCATTCATGGATTGCCGTCTATGGATTTTTTTGTATAACCGCAATACATACAACCATGGATAGCCTTATATGATATTCCACATGTACAATCGATCATTTCTAGTTTTTTCTGGATGGTAATCAACACATACACCCGCTAATCAACAAGTACTACCGTGTTTTGCGACCTCTTTACATATTTGTAAACGTCAATACATACCCACAATAATCCACATGTACAAACGCCCATGGACACACCTTTTTGGATTGGTGTTATTTTACTTTTTCTACATCTATAGTTATATCTTACGGGTCCAGATTAAACCATACATAGTTACATCCAAATATGTTTACTTCTTAAAACCGTACTAAACGTATCATTACACTTCATTCACACTAAATATAGCATTCCACAAATTCTTATTTGCACAAAAATATACAAACCCATCTCTCACTCTCCCGTTTCACCCACATATAGCGGGACTACTAAGTCCTTGTAAAGGTCCAGCGCGTACGGAAATTGTCAACGACTTCATCAGTCATTGTAGCCATGCCATCAGCTAGATTCTCATTCGCATGATGCTCCATAAGTCGACAGTTTACACTAATAAGATGAGTTACAAGTTACAAAAGTTACATCTGCTCCAACACAAGCATTCATTTTCTCTTTAGCAATGTCTTTTGCCTGCAGTTGGCAATCTCAAGCAACATCAAATACGGCCCATGCAAATAAACTGACAGATGTCTGCAACTTACCTCATATGCATTTTGTTTGTTTTCAATGGGTCTACCCATCTCATTGTTTACGAGTCCCCCTCCACAATTTATCCCCTGCAAATTCCATACATAGCCACAATTTCAAAAGACACCCGGACACTAATCTAAACACACAAAACTAAGAAATTGATATTTACATTTAGGTCTATTACACGTTTCTAATTTTATGGATTGTCTTTATGGACAAGGACATGTGGACAGCTTAACGCTATGTTTAGTTGATATGCATTTGAATTATAACCCATTTCACCGTTCAACCGTATCCCTCCATTGGCATCATAGCAATCCATACGTCTTGTCTATCATGGACAAATCTCCATGGACATTAATAACATCCATAAGTCGTTCTCTTATACCAAAATCAAATATATCCACATATTCCCATCCATGCAGACATAGCGCTATCATATATATACGAAACATTCAAACCGTATTTTATGGGTTGGGTTTATACCTTCATGGACAGGGACATATGGACAGATTAATCCACTACTTATCATCCACACAACTTGTCCATAACACTCTCAAGAATGAAATAACCAGTCTGAAAATGACCGTTCATATAAATATAAATATCATATACACCACGTCATCCATACATGACCGTCCATAATACATAATCCATCGTGTTTCAAATACCATCCACACCATATTATCCACTACTTATCATCCATACAACTTGTCCATAACACTATCCATCCATCTCAAAAGTGGATAATGAATCCTGATTTTGAGCTCTCAGACNTTTCGTAATCTAATACCTTATTTAGACTGTATCGCACTATGTGTCATTTCAGAACTCAAGAAAATAAACACTTTACTTTCAGTTCAAATCGAATTTCAATCCAAATGGAGAAATTTCAAAGATATTTAGAGTTCTATGGAGCTCGGCAACAGAACCAGAATCATAAATATTCAAGAACATTCAAGAAACAAAACATCAAAGATAACTACAAAGACAGAATTGAACCCAACATCAAACCCAATTTCACCGACGGTCGTTAACTATGGAGACGAAACTGAAACTTTCTATTTTTACAATCACTAATTGGAAACCTACATCGGGGAAGGAACTCATATCTGAAAGAAAATCAAACCAGATCCAGATCAACGACGGCTCTGATCTTACGAGATCACCGATGTTGGAGTTGGAGTAGTGGCGGAAGGAATCGAGTAGGAGTGGTGGTGGAAATGGAGAGAAGAGGAAGGGTGGGATTTTGATGTTTAGGAGATGGTGATGATTGAAATCTGGTTCATTATTCTTTTGAAATTATTGAAAGTACTTTTTAAATCGAAAGGGAAAAGAAGAAGAAGAAAAAGAAAGTCCGTCAAAGATGAATCCTCATTGAATCGATTGAAATTTTAATCGCCTCTTTGTTAAAGGTGAAGGCCACCGTCGAGAGGTATTAGGGTTTTACAGAGACAATGAAAATGTAACTAAAGGATGGAGATAAATATTAGTTAATGTTCAGTTAAGTTTATTACAGAGGTAGGAAGGAGATTCACCACCCAATAAGTGCCTCTAATATCAGAAGTGTGTCATACTGTAAAAAAAGTTATAAAAGTGCCTCTAAGTGTAAACAACCCTTAAATGTTTCGTAAGTTTAATGAATGCTACTCTGATCCTCTGCAAACCTTTTATGTAAAAAGCATCAAAACCTTTCTTCATAAAGTCTTTAAATACCAGAAAAAGGAACAAAGTTCAAAGGACTGTAACATAAACAAGGTTATAGCTTATGGACAAGATCATAAGAACGGGCTAAGGCTTGGTTCCTATCACGTCCTGTATGAATTTCTCAATTGCCGAATACGAAGATCCACCATTAAACGTAGCTTTCTGCGCCATCTGAGAGACATCTATCACTCTCTTCCTCACCAAATTATTATCCTTGTTCATTACACATCGAATCGCTGTCTCTACTTCGTTCGCACTTACAACCTCATCGCTATGAACCCTGTAATCAAGCTTCATCTCCACTGCGAGATTCAGTTCCTTCACCATCAGAAACGCATTGAGCTGTTGCTCTGCATACATTGGCCATGTCACAATTGGCACACCAAACCACAAACTCTCTACTATAGAGTTCCATCCACAGTGAGAAACAAAACCTCCCACTGCCTTATGGGCTAGTATTTCCACCTGAGGAGACCAACCGCATATCATTCCTCGTCCCCTGACACGGTCAAGGAATCCCTCGGGCAACAGATCATCGCTTGTCACCTCTTCAGTGCGGAGTGACCAAAGGAATCTGTACTGACAAAGCTCAAGTCCATGTGCTATTTCCTTCACTAGAGGATCTCTTAACCTTCCCATACTCCCAAAACAAAGGAACACAACCGATGCCTCGGGCTGATCATCAAGCCATTTCATCAACTCGTCACGATGGGTGAGGTCCTGATCTGGATGAGGCTGGGCCTTCAAGTCAAATATGGGGCCAACAGCATAAACAGAAGGGTAATTCCGTTCCTGATGAAAATGATTCACAGAGTAAGGCTCAATATCAAAGGAAGTATTTACTAGGATTCCGTTAGCCTTGGTAAACAAAATGGCCAGTTTAACGTAAGCGTCATAACCGTCTTCAACAAACAGAGCTGACGGCAGAACTTTGGCTGGAACAGGGTTTACAAAGCCAGGAATCGACAACATTTCTTCAGAATCTCTTACAAAAACCGAGGTATCTTTACTATGTCGATCTGCTAGATACAGCATCATAGCTAGGAACCCGGAATTTGTAGTCAAGAACACATAAAATGGAAGGCTTACATCTTTTGTAATGTCAATCATGGGGAGAGAAAAAATCAGCAACTAATGCAGTAACTCCATCGGATGCAGGAGAAGATAAGATACCCATGATTATATTTCTCACAAGAGGGATATTTCTCTCGATAACATCGTATACATAGGCTTCCACTGACTGAGTGCCAAGTGTTGGTTTCTCCTCTAACTCAGGGACATCAATGAATCTAACAAAGGGCTGAGACGAGGCAATTGACTTAACATAGGTATCAAGATGAGACTGACCTTGTAGTTTCATCAAGAGGATGGTGATGCGGATCCTATCATCCTGATTAATGAGACGCCTAGCAAATTCAAGAAACGGAACAAGATGACCAACAGTTGGTGTTGGGATGAAGATGAGCTCTGCATTCCTCATCTCTAACAACAGAGAGCTTCTGATCTGAACTCCTCGGGCTCCTCTTGTATTGGCAAGAAACAATCTACATATCAAAGAGAATTAGTTACCTTCATCTTGACTTTGTCACATGTGATGATTACTGACGCGTTTGCTACTACCTAAAGTTTCGGTGGCTCTTGGCAGTTTTGAGAGCAAAGATAGCTTTAAGAAGTTAAAATAATGGCCGACATGTTAGAGTGGGATCCACAACCAAAAGAAAGCTACTTTCGTGCATCTCTCTTTTTTCATTCTGATAAGCTAATCACACATGATACACACCTTCAAAATCAGATATTGCAGGGGAAAAAGGACCCTCGATCTCAAATTCGGAGAATTAGTATCTGGGATGCTCGTTTATCTTGGTAGAACCGTCGCAGAGACCAAATCCTCCTTCAGAAACTCTACACAGCTTTCTACTTTTTGAGTCAACAAAAACAAAAATACATCAATCACAGAGTTTTAAAACTCGTTGAATCGATCAAAGTTAAGCAAAAATAGATCGAACTTTATACAAGCTGAAATACAAAATTGTTCGTAACGGAAGATAAGAGGAACTCACTGAATCGAATAAGATAGAGACCAAGAAGAGAATTCATAACAAAGAGAGAATCGATCTAGAACTTGAGAGGCATACATACATCACGTCAAGGTACTATAATTTAAGCAGGGACACAAAGAGTGTTACATTCCAGGAAAACTCTAAAGGCGAGAGAGTGAGACAAAATCAAACATTGCATAGAAGAGGACGACGAAAACAAACAAAAAAGAGAGCTAAAAATCACCGCCTGTGATCGTAATCAAGGACTTCAGAATCCGTCACAGACCTCGAGTGCTGCACGATCGACCGTCCAATAGAATTGATCCACTCTTCTTTCTCCTTCTCGTTATCAGCGATGAAGAACATGGTATAGCTACCGCTAGAGAGCTCGAACGCGAACGGCTTGTTCACGACGTCCTCAGCTCCTTTAACGGTGAGACAATCTCCGATGGAGATCACGCCACGCGGCGTAGATCCACGAGTTCCAGCAGCGGCTTGATCCTTGAACCAGAGAAGCTTCCCTCGCTTGAGCACGAACCAGCGTCGGCGCCAAGTCTTTATGTAATCGCCTTGCTTGGTGAGCCACCCAGATCGCTCCGGGTTGGACCAGAACTCAACCCCTTCGTAATCCTCCCGGTTCGGATCCTGACCCGTCGCGATTCGCCATAGATTCTCCATCCTCTTCTCTTCCTTAAATCTCAGGCGACTCCTTCTCTCAAGTCTCAACTGTCTAATCGCGCGATACCTTTATCGCCTTTAATTTTGACCCCTCTATAATTGATTCGGGATCCACCCAATTTCCATGAAAACGCAGCGTTTTAGTCGGCTCTTTCAACGAAGTCGGTCGCGTTTTCAAAAACATTGTCGGTCCGATACAACTAATGGGCCACGCGTATCGGCCCATTATAAACCGACCACAAGTATTATTATAATCAAGAAAAAATTGTGTCCCAACTCTCTCACAGTGTTCAAATAACCTGCAAAGCTGTTTCTGAACTAGTTAGTGTTTTTTTTCACAGATGCAATGTCGTCTTCAGGGAAGACAAGAAGACAGGAGCTTCAGGAGAAGTGCTGTGAACCGGGTGAATCTGCCTTGTTTTGCTCAGTATGCGACCTCAATTTTACTGGCCAAGGCTTTGAAGCTTTCACCAAGCATCGCTGGAGTAAAGAACATGCACTGCGGGTAAAGCATCCTAGCCAAGAGGAGTTGGTTTTGTCTAACTATAGGGTTCATTTGAATCAACAACCTCTTTGTCTCACTTCTATTTATGTTTGCCTAAAATTGACACCCTGTTATCTTTTTTTTCCACTGGATGTGCATTTTGGTTATCAAGCAGATATTAGCCCATCTGCCTGGGTATGGACCCTTATATAGAGCAGTAACTGGGTGTCATGAGAAAAGACGAGGAGATGGCAGGTGAAGCCGGATTTGAGGCTTCCCTTGATTCTCATCCCAAGAATGCTACTGCCGTGGTGAGCAAACAACCAAAGGCAAGTTTTAATACAAATTTTAACCAAACGTTTTGGTCTTTCTTAAGAAAGACTTTGAAAAAAAAAAAAAAAAAAAAAAATCTGATTTTGATTTTCTGACTTTGGTTGATGCTAAAACATATGTAGAGAAAGTGCAAGAAGAGAAGGGCGTGAACAAGACGAAGAAGAAGATTACATATATGGGTATGGCCCATGGGGTGTTGTTGTTCTCTCGAAGGCATTTCATATGGTGAATGGTTTGTTCATTTTATAGCGGGAAATGTTGTATTATTAACTAATACTAAATACTTATGCTTATCTCTTTTTTACAATTTTAAGTTAACTAATACTTTTATCAACATCTTAAATTCATTCACGTATCCTCAAGAGAAATAAGAGAATTGAGCTGGCACCTGAAATAAGAGAAGCCTCTAATGCATTTGGAGTTTTTGCAGTTAAAGTTGTAATTCGTATAAATAAGAAAGAGGAATGTGCGAGTCTCTTAGGCTGTAATTGGCGAGTCTGTGAAGGTGCTCATCTAGAAATCAATTAAGAGTTAGTTTGTAGCTTGAAGCTTATCAAAATCCTCTGGTATATATGCAGAACACATAAACCACCTAAACTGTAACAAATTATAATTATGATTGTTTTTTATAGCTTTAGGTGATTTGCGTCCGGATTGGATGCGATGCAATAACTGTAAGATATTTGCTGTATGATCATATTTAATACAAATTTTATATTAGTATGACAACTTGAAATAATTGCTACAAGCTGTAATACTAAGCTCGCAACCTTTGGTCCGACAGACTCCAAACCTCGGACGCTGGTCCTAAATTCTAATGCTCAAAACAAAAACAAAAAAAGTCTAACCACTCAAACAGCTATCTGAGTGAGTAATACTGAAATCAAAAGTAAAAAACAAGAAAAGAATACTTATGCTCAGACACTGTTGATGCGAGGTGTGATAGTAGTAACCTCAGGTGTCTCAAGAAAGGAAGATTCAGCAAGGTCAATGGCTCGGGCTAAAGCCGCTGCTTTGTTCTCGCACTCTCTCTGTTCATCGTCAGGGCTACTATCTGCAACAACCCCAGCTCCTGCCTGAATATGAGCAATCCATTCTCGACGTCTCTGAGGATGCTTGTAAGAGTACAATGTGTCATAACGGGAATTTGTTGGGAAGACCATTGTCCTGAGAGCCAAGGCAATGTCCATGTCTCCATTAAACGAAATGCCTCCAAAGCCTCCACTGTAAGGACCACGCCTCGTTACTTCCAGTTCATCTATCAGCTCCATCGCTTTTACCTGTATCGAATGAGTTTTTGAGTATGGTGAATGTGTAATGAGTTTGTGGTTTTGTGAGAGAGAAAACCTTTGGGGCTCCGCTGACGGTTCCAACGGGAAGTGCAGCTCTAAGAGCGTCCCAGCTTGTTAGATGATCGAGTAATTCACCTTTTACCTGCGAAGAAGGAGATATGTTGTTGAGACAAACAGAAATGAACAACGTATTGTTGAGCTTATGTGCATAACATGTGAAGTTACATATTCATGGTTTCTCTAGGCTAGACAGAATCAGGCTTTCAACACCACATCTATTCGAAATGTTCATTATTCAATTGTGATCTCTAATAAACTAACTAGAGTGGAAAAAAAAACGTATATAAAAATCCATTGAGACAAAAGGACTAAGGAATTTGGGTTTAAAGTTTGTTTGCTTGTAAAATTGCAATAGACGCATACCGTGGAGCTTATGTGCATGACATGTGAATACCGTTCTATATTCATGAGCTTCTCAACCTCCACAGAACCGGGCTTTGAAACCTGAGTTCACAAGAAAATCCAACAAATTAGATTACGGCTTAAAAACTGCATCTTAGCTTCCAAAAGAAGAGGATTAAGAAACTGAAATGAAAGAAGAGCTTTAGCAATGATAGAGTGATGAACCTTGCCAACATCGTTTCTTCCCAAATCAACAAGCATAATATGCTCTGCACACTGTTTTTCATCGCTTAAGAGCTCTTTTTCCAGCATTAGATCTTCTTTTGGTGTCTTTCCTCGTCTGACAGTTCCAGCAAGGGGGCGATTGGTAATTTTCCTCTGTAGCAAAAGGAAAACACACATTGAGTCATTCATTTACTTATAGACGGAGAAGATGAGGTTTTAAGGATTAAGGGACCCATAGATGAGAGGTGAGAGTAGGTAACACTTACATTTTTCGAACGTAACAATATTTCTGGACTTGAAGCAACTAATATGCATCCTCTAGCCTGTAAATTAAGCACAGAAAAAAGAGAAATCCACAGATTAGTAAAATGAATCTTCAGAAAATATGTAAGGAAACAAGGACCAAAGGAGAATACCTGTAAATAGGCCATGTACGGACTTGAATTTACAATCCTAAGAGCTCTATATATCTCAAATGGGTCCGCAAATGTCCGCCTTTCAAATCTTTGACTAAGAACTATCTGAAAGATGTCCCCAGCCAAAATATGTTCTTTGGCTTCCAACACTGCCTCCTTGTATGCCTCACTTGTCATAGTTGATTGCTCCAATTTAGGACCAAATAGCTGAGTGCGTAGTTTTATGAAACCAGTAGGCATCTTAGGGCTGCAATTAAAAGAAACACGTAAGCTCAAAAAGTATTTATAAATAATTATAATCCAAAGACTGGTAGAACAATCTACTCACGGTATTTGGTCTTGAATTCTAGAGGTTAGAGATTCCAACCGATTCATTCCATCAGTAAAATTATCTTCAACAGAACGATCCTTATCTATCCGCACCCAGTGGATAACATACGCTTTCTGTGCTCAACAGGAATTCAGGAGGAATAATTACTCTACCAAGGATGGTATCACAATCAAGACAAACTATTTCCAACTGTGTTTAGATAAATTCTTCTATCCATAATTAATAGAAAGATGCAAATACTATGAACAACAGTGTACCTTCTCTACAAGATCAAACACGATCACATCATCATAAAGGCCCAAATGAACATCAGCAAGACTCCTATCATCCTCGGGAGCATTTGAAAAGGGCAGCTTCTTCGTCTCCACATAGCGCACAGTGTCATACGAGAAGTATCCGACCCAACCACCTGGTTAACAAAGGAGAAAACCTTCAGATTATCAATCAACCATCCACTAACCAAAGAAACAAACATCACCCTTTTAAAACTTAGCCTTAATAGATTTCTTTGCTCACCGCAAAAAGCTTCAGGCAATTCATCAATGCCTTGTGGTTTCCATTCCTCCATGATTTTTTGAGGAACCATCATTGGATCTTCCACTTCTTCCTCTGTCCTACGACCAGCTCCATGGTCCATCACAGTAACCACATTTCCCTTTGCTACAATTTCTATTGTGGGTTGAGCTCCAACTACACTATACCTCCCCTAAGAAAATTATCCAAGACATTGATATTTCAAAATTCAATTCATGGAGCCAGAAAAAAAAACTCAAACAAATGACAGAAATGGAAACATCAAGGCTTACGATATTGGAAGCTTGCAGACCAGGCTCCACTGACTCGAACAAGAAGCTAGGAGCATCTCTATCATCTTCTTTCACCAAACATCGGTAAGCAAGTATCGGAGTCAAATGATCCGAGAATACGCATCGGTATAGAGGAACTAAGTTTCCCTTTTCCGCTGCTTCCTTAAATTTTGTCAACTGGTCCCCTGATAAATCTGCCAGAGAAGTTAAAACTCGATGGGAATTTCTAATAAATATGCGTGGCTCAAAGAGGCTCTCACGGCCAATAAATACGTCAATGGCGGCGGAAGAGTTTTAGTATACCTAAAGATGGAGTAGATGAAGAAGAGCATTTGATAGGACGAAGACGCGAGGTCAGATTGCAGAATCGGTGGACCTTTGATCGGGAGATAGATGATCCACCGTCAAAGTGAAGAGAAGTAGCCGGCGGGGAAGCTAGCGACGACGGAAACCGGAGCAAAGGAAGAGGTGGCGGTGGCGGCGGCCGATGGTGCGTAACGGCTAGGGCCTCGACGGCGGAGAAATCAGATTTGACGGAGAAGAGTGAAACAGCAGACATCTCAGTGATCGCGTTGATTCAACTCTTTCGCTTAAGAGTTTAAAGAGGCCTGACTGTAGGAGAAACACATTCAAAACCAAAATATAAAATTGGAATCGGAACGCAATTAAATTAAAATATATACTTCTGTTTTATTTTATTTTCCGTTAATAACCATTAACTACCCATAATTTCAATAAATGACAAAATATTCAAAATAAATTAGGAGATTTATTGGATTGAAAAAAATTGAGTTAATTTTGAAATTTTACAAAAAAAAAGAATTGCGTTTTGTGTTTACTGAGTAAAAATCTGGTTCAAGATATAAAATTTAGCCGTTGACAAAAAAAAAAAAAAAAGATATAAAATTTAGCCGAAACAAAATAGTTTTGGTGTTTCACAATGATGTATCAAAAGTAGAATACATAACAAGAGTTCTAACTTATGCTCTTATTAGTAAAATCTAATAAAAAGAATACATGTTCTTTGTTTATGTTTCTACATTTACATCACAGAAGAAAAAACAATTTATGTGAGTACTCGGTAACTTCATCAAAAGAGACAGTTGCGGAAGAATCGAATTTCCTGTTGTGCAATAAAAAGGGAACGTGTTAATCCCAATTAAGAAACTGCATTTTGAAAAAAAGTTTTGTAATTAGTGAGTGTATACCTTAAGAGCAAATGTGATGTCTGCTTCATCTACTCTTAGGCTCACTCTCTTTAGCTTATCGTCCCGAGCATGACTGAGTTTAAAAATTCCCTGTGCCAATCCAAAATGACTTTTCTTACCAAATGGCTCTATTAAATCTTTGATTATATAAAACCAACACAACATGAGAGTTATTGTAAGGTAATAATCTTCTAGAAGATGAGTATTCTTTATCGGAGTTAGTACCTGGTCGTTAAGCCCTGTACACATGTTTGTGAACTCTGTAATTCCAGCTGGAGTGATCATCGAAGATTTACAGATTTCCAGGTATAATTTATTTAACTGCATCCAAGCGTGAAAACAGTGATGATAATATTATGTATAACTTCATGAAGCTGTGTTTGTGTATTGTTCAATGAATGAAAGATTACCTCTGCAATGGTTCTGTCCTTTTTGCTTCCTCTAAAGGCCTTTGCAGCAGAACAGGCTATGATCTGCAAGTTTTTCAATAGAAGTATGTGATTAGTCCACTACATTCTTTCAGATATTCTGGTCTTGTAAGCCACTAACTCATAGAACCAAATAAACAACCAGCATGCATGGTTCTTAAGTTTCTTTGTGACTTCAAGTTTGTTCTCTTAAGCTTAGTATATGTTTTTAAAATATATGAACAATACTTTAAATCACACTGGAACACAAGACTAAAGATTTACATAATTCTATCTAAAACATGTTGTAAGCATATCCTAACAATTACTTGAGACTTAAGACGAGAAGTACTAGACATCAATAAGTCGATGTTGATGCGTAACTTACTTGCTGGTGTTGAGGAAGAGCCTGAATGGTGTCAACTACTGGAGATTTAAACGTCTTGGACAATGCAGCTATCATATGATCCATCTTGACCTGTAGAATTATCGATGATAACAATTACGGAATAAGACCACTGTAGCCATGCATCCTAGATATTTGCATCGTCAGTTAATGAATTGAATATAGAGGGTAAAAAATAAGTACCAACCATTTGATCCTCTGGAACTGGAATTTGTGGATCTTGATCTGTTGATCCTTTTACTTCTGTTTCTAAAATTTCTAAGGCGCTCCTGGAAATCGAATCAATGTGAAGAAACTGAGTTTTGTCAACTTTAGTGTAATGATTTCAAGAGTAGAGAATTGCAATATATAAAGGCCAGTACTATCACATTCATCTTATGCAATACAAAAACGAAGTCTAGAGACAAATCTTATAAAAGAAAATTCACCTGCAGACACATAGAGCCTTTCTCATGTCTCCTGATGCAGCTGATACTTTCTGAAACAACACAAAAATTATTGAACATCAATAAAAAAAATGTCAAAATGAAAAGAAGGTTGACTGAACTGAGAGAAAAAAAAAATGGCATATATATTCTTACTCTGGCACAAAGCTCCAAGGCTTTTGATTGAAATGCAACAAATGGAAGTGCCTGTCACAACAGTGTTGATAATACGAATTTAAGATCGACATAGAACATACAATGAGTTTCGATCACAACTATCATCCTACAGTTGCAAAGTTCTGAAATTTGTCAAATTTTGTTATAGACATTGCTCTGAATCAAATAAGTATTTTTCCTGATAGTTCCTTGAATATCAGCTGCTTTGAAACGCAATTTTTTTTTTTGTATGGCGTTGGCAATATTTTATTCTAATATATTTAGTTTCATCCTAATATATTTGTATATCAATCACTTAATCATGCATTTCTCTCTCAGCATAGGAATCGTACACCACAAATTTGAGGTAGACTTACCCCAAGCCTCTCCTGCAGTATCATAAGGATCTGCTCCTTAGAATAGGCACGGAAAGTGACAACCAAAGGTTTGCCTGCATTAATTGAAAAAAAATCAGTTGAAGCAGAAACTCAACTTCTATTCTTTATCAGAGCTGACGGAAATATGGTGAATAAAGGAGAATGTTCCAACGGTATACAGTGATGGAGAAATTCTTACAATTAAGAGACTTCAATTTTGGAAGGAAACGATCTGCGAGGTCTATTGCATTTGCTACACCTGGAGATCAGATACAACAGTTAAAATTACAAAACTGTATGACCAGAGGAAACAGATTAAAAAAATATGAACACTAAACTATAACCATGATCACAAAAGACAGTACCTATAAGTATACACCTTGAAAATGGCAAAGTTGTGAGCATAAAAAGCTCATGTAGTACACCTCGATCTCTTGTGATCAAGTAATCCATCTCATCTGCAATTATTAGCCTGCAAATAAAGTTTGAATGAGGATCAGCGTTTAAATCTTAGCAGGTCATCAAATCACAGTAAAAAGAAAGAAAGAAGAACCTACATCATCTTTGAGCTGGATGATTGTTGCTTCTGAGAAAACAGATTCTGAAGTCGTTGTAGAGGTGAAGAGGAGTCATTAGCTTTCTTCCCCGTCTCAATTTCACCAAGTATCTAAAAACAAAATAACTCAATAAACAACTGTATTGAAATGCGACCAAGAACTCCGAGGTTTCAATTGCAGAAGATCTTACCTTGGAGAAAATATCTGTTGTTTTTGTCAGTGATGTGCAATTAACAGACACTGTTTCCGGGCAAGGCAAACCTTCCTGAAATAATTCATGATGCATAAGTTTTCTATTGATAGATTCACACTAATAACAAGTTCTGAAACAGGCACAAGGTTGATTACCTGTTTTGCCCAGTCTTCAGCTTGCTGTCTTACTTTCTCCACCGATAGTGACTTTCCAGTTCCAGGACAACCACATATGTACAAACTCCCAGCCTTCTTCTGTTCCATGCAACCTTTAACGAACTCGAAAACCCGTCTTTGCTCATCCTCACGGCAAACAATAGTTGACGGTGCCTTAGACACGTGCAATGCCTCTTTCACAGATTTCATTTGATCATCATCTGTGCATTAAATCATATCAATTGTACATTCAACTAACTAAGAGCGTTAGAATGAATAGAACACTGAAGAATCAGAAGGATCATTTATACCTCTAGGATTCCAATTTGATTTAACATCTAAACAATCAAATTGTTTTTTCACGGCTGATATCACTGGACTTTCCAAATCTCCATTGGAATCTTCCTTAATTTCCTGCAATCGGACAATCAATAAGAAAATCATTATAAATTCCTGGAAAAAAAATCGATATGATGATAGATGCCAAAAATCCAATAAGAAAAACAATCGGATTGATTCTCTCACAATTAAACAGATCCTAATCGCTAGACACAGAGTAAATGGATAAGAATAAGGAGCTCATAAATTACCTCCTTAGAAGTCCTGGGGCTTGAAACAGCACATCGTCGAGGAGATTTCCATGTCATCGGCGTAGAGAACGAAATCTCATGCAGGACCGCCGTCGCTGCAACCTCCGCGGCGGAATCCGATCTCAACTTCCGTTTCCGAGGAGTGTTGACTTCGACGGATCTAAGACCTCCGATATTCTCCGATCTGGCGGCAACGATGTGCTTGTGAGGGGACGAACTGGGTCCAGCGATGGTAGGCATTGTAGGTTATCAGAAGGAGAGAACAAAAAGGCGGGAGATCGAGATCCAACCGAATCAAAGTGAAGAATCAATCTCATGGTGGATACTGGTTTTTAAGAGATATCGAAAGAGGAAATGAGAGAAAATAATAATGAAAAATAAAAATAAACAAAAAGAGGGAAAATGGAAGAAGCGGGAAAACGTAGTAGACAGACATTTTTCGCCGCCCGCTTTTATTTGGCTGCCGTTTTGAACCATCGGCTTCGCGGCAATTTTTATTGGGCCGCATCAGTTTTAAACAATCTAAGGCCTAATTTAGTTTTAAACATTTCTATTTCATCGCCTGTTATTTAAATCTAATGTGGTTTTTACTTAATAGAGGATGGCGAAAAATGTTTAAAACTATTTCATCGCCTCTATTAAGTAAATACCACATTACCATCGATTCTCTTTGGCAATAACTAAAGAACAAAAAAAAAACTGAGAAAAATGATAATATTATTTACGTGCAAAACAATCTCCACGCAAACGTTTACTTTAATCAAGACTGTCTTTTTAGCATATGTAAATGGAACAGTCGAATAAGATTTCGGTTTAAATATAAAAAATTTCTGAGAAAAATTCATGGGATCAATATTTTTTTAAAAAAAAAAACTGTTTTATCATATTAAATTTTAAAATATACGTGTAAACAAAATTTGAACATGACCTACTAATAGTTCGAGACGGTCATGACTCTAACCTAATATTATTGTTCACAAAATGTTGACAAAAATAATCCGAACTTATAGAATAGAAGATAGAGATCTTATGTGATCGATGTGTCAATGCACTTATATTTGTTTATTTCCTCATATATAATCGTTCAAGCATGAGATATCGACATATAAGAGATATTTTTTCATCTATCTGGTTCATTAAAGAATTTATAGAATGAGGATATCCACATAAATCAATATGATATATCATACGATACGTAGCCAACAAAAAAAATCAAATGTATAGATATATAAGAATCAAAAATGAAGGCAGATTTTGATAAATACTAGGTAGAAAGAAGATAAGAGATGATAAGAGTGATGACCTTTGTAATGTCTCTCTCCAATTGATTCTCAAATTGGCCGTTGCATCCTATCAAGGGCCACCATGTAAGCATATTATATGTTTCACTCTATATTGTTGTGTTAAAGTAAATAAGACTTCCATATCGAATCATCGATAAATAAATTTTGGATTTAATTTAAAGTTTTGCCAGCTTTCTTTTTCTATGATCTAAAAATAAAATAATTATTTTTTTTTTTGTGAGTAATCTCTTCTTCTTTTTTTGTTGGAATTCAAATTCATGATTTTGTACCATTTTTAAAAGAGAAGGGAGTTCATCAGCTATTGACACTTGATTATGTAGACAATATTCTTTCAAACTAATAATACTATGTACCCCAAGTGACAATGTATTTAATGAGAGTGGTCTTAAAAAGAAAGTCATCAAGTGGTCAACTGTTAAACGGAATCAATTCGAATGAAGAAGCCAAACCTAAAATACCAAAATGGATCGGTTTGACTGATTTTTTGTTTAAGCAAATAACAGAATCGTGATCTGTTTTTTAAATTCTAGGATCAAACACTTCAAGTCTTATGTTTCCTTTTCACGTTTTCCTTAATTTGTTTCTAGTTTTGTAGGAACTTGTAGTTCCAATTTTTTTTTCCTATATAAATCAAAAGGCAAAAAAATTACTATGACAAATTTATGTTCTGTTTTTGTTCTAATAGCTTTTGAAAAAACATAAAAGTCTATCAGTGAATGACCAAATCTTTTAGACGACCAGTATGTGATGGCCATGATATCTTTTATTTTTTTCCCACCGCCCAACAATCAATCTTCATAAACCAAACCCCTTAATATCACATGGTGTATTCTATCATTTTCTATTTGTTTTTATTTACCCTCCATTCATTTTAGGACGTTTAGCGTTTTGATTTTCCGATTTGTCTTAATACTCTCTTCTTCCTTGTCTCTCTGCCCATTTAGCAATTACTTTCAATGCTTACATAACCAACTTATTTTCACCTTTTTAGAATTGTATATTTCCCAAAAGACAAACACAATAACTCATGTATTATCTCTCACTAGCTATAAAGCATATATTACAAATTACTTAAATTGACGACCCATGCTAGCTGAAAATACGAGAATATTTTAATAGAACTAAGTGGATCCCGCATATTTAGCCTACCTTCCGAAGATGGTCCATATAGCAAAATTGATGAAAATGCTTTATTAATCATTTAGGAAATGGTATAAGAACAACAATATTTTTTTAACTCTTCTTCACATAGACTTTATTTATTTTGTTTGAACATGTACAGTTTTATTATTTTAAATATTAACTTTTTGTTAAATAAATATGTTGTCGTTTCAGACGTTATATCTTGTTTTTATCAGCCAATTAGCCAAAACCAATCTTCTAATTAATGGACTTTTTACAAACACACACATCTTATCAAATTCTAGAAGAATTGAAGGAGATGAAGGAGGGATATACGCTTGAAAACATGAAGTTGGCCGATATTGGTCTGAGTAGTTTTATTCAGTTTATCACTGGATTTAATTTGCCTTGAGTTGTGATGTTAGTATTTGTTGGTTGATTAGTATCTTTAGTTGATGAAACGTTTATCTATTGCTTTTTTCTATGTTTTGACAATTCGACATTAGTTATAGGATATCTCCAACCAATAATTTGTAAACAAAACACAATTGTCCAACTTATATATTGGTATGATCACCGTGATAATCTCGAAGTTTGTAGTTAATTTATTTTCAACAACATATGTTCGAAATGTGAACTCTATAACTTTTGTTAATTAATTTGATATATTTTGTGCCAAATGTTTCATATGATTCTTCAATGGTTTAGCTCACAACCTTGATTCCATTGAAAGGAAGCCAATTGGCAAAGATTTCTTCGTATGAACGATATATTTACGAAGACTCGAGGAAGGTGGAAGAGTTGCATCACGACAACAGGGGTTTATAAGATATGTAACACATATATAGTATTGAAAAAGATAAGGACAACATGCATGATTTGTTGTATGTCCATTCCAACTACTCTCGCTATTATGTTCTCATTCCGGCGATTCCAATTGATCATACATTAAGTAAACTTGGTAGTATTTTAATCCGTGGTGTTTGGTTAACTTAAAACAACGTCTATTTTTACTATGCTAGCTTAATAACTTCTAAAAATGTATATATTCCTCTGAACTTCATGTTTCAACAACACATTTCACATCCGATATTCCTAAAACCAGTCACGAGCGAGACATGTAAATTCAATGTGCCCCCAATTTCTTTTTACGAAATTTTCTCGATGGTCCAAATATTGACCATAATAAATAAAGAAAAGCATAAATTTATGACGGGGCTAGATTCCACCGTACGTGTTTTAAATGAAATTGAATCAACTTAGGGAATGAATATATATATCAATGAAGTGAGATGAGAAGAGTCCAATGAGAGAACAATAAATATCAACCGTTAGAAGATATGAGCAAATACCAAACGAGAGCCGTCAATGCTTCACCTTCTTCTAACGTCACAGTCTCAACGACGTCAACTTACGGCAAGTTGGTGCATACCTTTCTCTCCTTCTCCACCGTCGATTTTTCACCCCTCTCATTTTGGCATCTTCCAACAAGAGATCTATCGCCTCTTGTGTTTTTTCTTGACATTCAGTTTTTTTCGGTCAGTTTTGGTTCAGATTTGTTGGTTTTGTAATCTATGTGTGTCTGAACTACGACCTAAATAGTTTTGGTAGATTTTGATTATATTCAGTTTATTTGGTTTTGGTGTTTTATTATGTTTGATATGCAGTTACTATATTTTGGTATATTTAATCAAACAAATTAGTTTTTAATAAAATTATGTTTATTTGGTTTGGTTCGGCCTTAAATCGTTTCTTTTTTTGTTTAGTATAAAATTAAAGCGATATTTGTTATATTGGAGAGCGCCAAATTAAGCTCGAAATATATCGCAAATGATACACGCATGCGAGAAATTACCAACATGGTTTATGTTTCTTCAATCGGACATGAATCCAACATGAGCAATACATGTCACCTATCACTTCTTTAGTTATTTGTTACAATCATTATTGCACAAAGCACGAGAATAGTAGTTCGTAAAACCAAGAAAAGAATAGCATATACACCGTAATCTTCCGAAGTTTTTAGTTCTGCAAGTGTATTAAGAGACCTTTTCAAAAATATGAGTTTCAAAATGGCTAAATTTATATGCAATATTCTCGAGCAAAAAAAATTATGGACCGAAAATCTTAAAGTTATTGGTAAAAAAAAAAGTTGTTTACAAAAAAAAAAAAAAGTTATAAGAAAAAAAAATTATCAAAAAATTATATTACCTAAAAGTTATTGGTAAAAAAAAAAGTTATTTTAAAAAAAAGTTATAAAAAAGTTATCTAAAAGTTATTTGTAAAAAAAAAAAATGATCTAAAAGCTATTCAAAAAAAAATTTATGCAAACAAAATTATCTAAAAGTTATCTAAAAATTATTTAAAAGTTATGCAAAAAAAAAAGTTATCTAAAAGTTATTGGTAAAAAAAAAAATTATAAAAAAAAAGTTCCGCAAGAGGATTAGCCTGGACCCCTCCGTAGACCTGAAATTTACCACTTAATTATAAAAGAAAAAAAAAAAGTTGAACTACACAGTCAGTCATATATAGTAATATAGAGCAGCAGTGTAATCATAATCTCTCTAAATTGGAGATATTATTACGAGTATTGTGGTTAACTTCTTTTTTTTTTTTTTGTTGTTGAGATATGATTCAAGTTTCTGGTTTAGCAACAATCCTGAAGTCGATTTGGTTTGTTTGCTGGTTTGCCGAAATTAGATTGGTTTATCGGTTTGATGAAGTAATGAAGAAGTGTGAAGAAGAACCGGAAGCTTCTCTTGGGTTTAGAGGGTTTGCCGTTATTGTGGTTACTTGAGCTGACACTCTATTCTTCTTCTTCTTTACTCTCTTTGTAACGAGAGTCTCTCTCGGTCATCTTCTTCTTGAACTCAGCTCGAGAGTGTTTCTTCTTGTGAGCTCGAGTTTGTATCTCTCTTTCATAGTGCATTGCTGGATCTATTCTGGCTCCGGATGTAGGCTTGATCACACCGATCTTGTTGAACCGAGTAAACAAATTGTGTGTTCTTTTTTTTGTGCAATTTGTGTATTCTGTTCGTGTTACTGAGAGAGGTGAGATCGAGTGAGTGTTTTGTTTCTATTCGCATCATTGAACCGTGCTACGAAGCAGGTCCGTTTTTAACAAATTAGTATCAGAGCTAGGTTCGGCTTCGTTAGAGCCATGGCTAAGGAGTTGATGTCGAATGCTCGGATCGATGTTGATCGGTTCGATGGATCAGGTGATTTCTCGTTATGGAAGATCAGGATATTATCGCACTTTAGAATCCTTGGGTTAAAGGATGTCTTGACTGACTTCAAGCTCGAGATGGAAGTGCCACTTACGAAAGGCGAAGAGAAGCAGCCTTCGGATTCTGATGAGAAATCTCCTTAAGAACCTCTTACAAAGATAGTTCATGACCCTAATAAGATAGATCGATCTGAGAGAGCTATGGGTATTATTGTTGCAAATATCAGAGATCTTGTTCTTCGAAAGGTCAAGAAATGTTTAACTGCATCTGAAATGTGGTCAACCCTAGATCGGTTATATATGGAAAGCACTTTACCTAATCGTATCCATCTATAGCTGAAATTCTACTCGTTTAGAATGAATGAATCAAAGAGTGTAGATGCAAATGTGGATGAGTTCTTAAAGATATGAAGTTCAGGCGATTCTGTTCTTAACATCTCTTTCACCAAGCTTTGATCAATTGAAGCACATGCTGAAATATGGAAGAGAATCTTTAACTAGGGCTGGGATTTCAGATATTCGGGTCGGTTCCGGGTCTTTCGGGTAGAAGGGTTTTGGACCCATTTTGGAACCGATTAGGTTTCGGTTCGGTTTAGATTCGGTTCCAATCGGTTCCGGGTCCGTTCGGTTCCCTGAACTGAGAACCAAATTTTACTCGAAAAAATTCGGGTTCGGTTCGGTTCGGGTATTTATCACCCGAAATACCCAAAATATACCCAAAAATTCAAAAATATATCTAAAATATCTTAAAATATATATAAAATTCTGAAAAAAAT
>OVAY01001773.1:0-24704 GCA_900406395.1 Kernera saxatilis | reverse complement strand
CTAGGCAACCAGGTCTTTTCTTTCAGAGTAGACCCGAAAAAGACCCGCTTGTTCCAGACAAATTTACAACGACCAAGTCTCTTGTAAGGTCTGTTGATGATGCCTCGATCACAGATTTATATCCTCGTTGACAACGAGTGTGCCAATTCATTCATGCCGGATTCCTAAATCAACCGGTGTTGAAAATAAGTTGAAATTTTGTTTCGTTGTAGCTGTTTGTATTGTAATTGTAACCACAAACATATATGTGTCTACTATTTACACGTTTCTTCGTAAAGGCATAACAGTGAATTGTTTCTCCAAATTAAGCAAGCCTCTAACAAGCTTAACACAGTCATCAATCAGAGAATTCGAATCAGCTTGAAGAGAGTAAAAAAATCCATGTAAACACCGTCTTAAATTAAACTAAATGAACCATAATATATATTAGTTTTTTTGTATCATAATATTGTGTTCTTAAACGAGACTTAATATTATTTTTTATAAATCTAATTATTATGATATAGTTTAATGTTTTGTATGCAATTTATGTTGTTTTTTAATACTTGCAGAAATTTTTGTTTTTTTGAGAAAAACCAAGTCATTAATTTTCTTTTTCTTTTTTGAAAATCATGGAGTAAAAAGAAAAAAACGAACCGAATTGAATACGGTTTTTGTATGGTTTCACTTTTTGTAAAACCGATAAAACCAAAAACAAAGAAAACCAAACTATACCAAATCGAATTATACTAATGGTTTTTATATGGTTTAAATTTTTGTAAACCCAAAAAACCAAACCGAAAACGGAAACGCCCGTCCCTACCAAAAACTATTCTTACAGAACTGACCATAGCATGATACAGTTTACAACACACAGTTACATACAAACAGAAAACATACTGTTTCCTACGTGCGTTGAGAAAAAAAAAATATTGTCTTTTACGAACCAAATGAGAAAAAGACTTGCTTGTAGACTGACCCGACTCTAGTTCCTCAGATACTAGGTTCAGTTTGTGACCACTTCGTGGGAATAGGAAGATACAGTAGAAACAGAGACTTTACAAGCAGTGAATACTTCCATCTTCAACGAGGCTCTAAATCAGTAATCGACACATCATTAACCGAATAAGGAATGGATCTTCCTGTAGATTGACTTGATTCTAATCCCTCATATACCTGGTCCAGTTCTCGCCTGATTCGTGGGAAAAACCCCGGCAAGCGAGGCACTGGTAAAGTGATTGTACTGCTAGTGAGCATTAAGATGATAGTTGATAACATTGGACGGTCTTCTGGATTGTCTTGAACACATAAGAGCGCGATATGGATGCATCTCGTGACTTCATTACTCTGATAACTCCTTCCAATGGTCGGATCCACCAGCTTTAATGGTGACTCGTTCCTCCAAAGCCTCCAAGCCTAACACAATAAAAATAAACAAGAACCTTGGTCATATGTTTAAAGATGTTAAATTGATGGAAGTTGAGGACTTTGTGCTCACATAAGTGACCAAGTTTCCAGCAGTACTAGTTTCATCCATCTGGTAGACGCCACTGTTTTTCTTGCCGCTTATAATCTCAAGAACTAAGACTCCAAAGCTGTAAATGTCAGACTTCATGGAGTATTGACCATGCATTGCATACTCAGGAGACATGTAAGCGCTGAAAAACATACAACTTGAGTTAATATGCCACAGAAAAGGTTTAACAAACTTTGTTTGTTTTTCAGTTATAATGAGCAGAACTTACTAGGTTCCAGCAATTCTGTTGGTATTCCCTTGAGTTTGCTCCATTCCAAAGATCGTCGACAATCCAAAATCTGAAATTTTTGGGTTCATATTGGCATCTAAGAGAATGTTGCTTGCTTTGAGGTCACGGTGTATAATTGTGAGCTGTGAATCTTGATGAAGATATAGAATTCCTCGAGCAATCCCTCCAATGATCTTGTATCGCCGATTCCAGTCCAGCTGACCTTGCTTCTCAGGGTCTGCACATATCCATGTAATCAATCATTTTAAGGCTGAAGGATCCTTTGAATAAGTAAACTCTTGAAGGGAACCATACCGAATAAGAAATAGTCAAGGCTTTTGTTGGGGACAAATTCATAGATCAGAATCTTTTCGTCTCCTTCCAAACAGAATCCATGAAGCCTAACCAGATTCCTATGTTGAAGTTTTGACACAAGAACCGCCTCATTCCTGAACTCCCTTGCGCCTTGTCCTGAATTTTTCGACAGTCTCTTCACAGCTACTTCAGTTCCATTTGAAAGCTTACCCTATACATACCATTGAATGAAACAAACATCGCCGGTTATTTTCATAACCTCTATTAACTTAGAAAAACTGGAAAACAAAGATCTCCTTACCTTGTAAACCTCGCCGAAACCACCTTCCCCGAGCTTATTACTCCTTGAAAACTTGTTTGTTGCAGCTTCAATTGTCTTAAAGTCGTATTGTGATGAATGTGTAGTTGAAATATCACTATCAGCTGCAAAGCACGGGTGTATAGTTATGCTTCATGTTTCTCTTGGCTAAGGGACAATATAACGAAAGTAACTACGAAGAGATAAAACACAAGTAACTAACATTCAATCTCAGTTGTTTGGTATGATTTTCTCCTCCGGCATAGAACAAAACCTAGAACAAGCACTATCAAGATGATAACAACAATCGGAATGGTGATCGCCGCAACAATTCCAGCTGAGATTCCTTTGCTATCTTCTTCTATAACACAGAGAAAGATAATGTCATGTATTTCAATTCTTCTTACATTCATAATTTTATCAGTCGAAAGACTTACCAATGTCAGTCGTGTTAGCCCGGTCGCCTGCAGGTTGTGGCGCATCCACAGGAGGAGGAGAAGCCACCGCAATACTATCAAAAGCTTTAGAGTATTTATACAATTCCCAACGGAAAAAGCAGCTTGGCCGCATAACAACGCCTCCTTGCTTCTGACCACAGCATGACTGGTAGGCACTTGCGCTCTGTCGCAGACAATTGTCACAATCAGGAGTAGAAAGATCCGGCGTGCATTGCATCAATGCATATATTATTCGGAAAGGTGTCACGGCTACTGAATCAGCTGTGTAATGGTTATAACTAGACGATGGTGTGCTTTTTGCTGCAGAGGCTGCAGCAATCATACGACCCATTAATTCTTCCCAAATTTTCGTGAACTCTGTTAGATTTGAGTTTATATCTCCAGTGTTGGTGAGAAGTACACGCGGGTCTAGATCTGCAGTTCCTACGAAAGAAGTGTTGGAGTAGCGAACATAGCAAAGCGTGGGATCACCTGGCCATGTAAACGCGTTTGTTTGGTTAGGACAACTCTGTATCAAACCATCAGAAGCGGTCTTGATACAATCAGAACAGTCATCTGAAGTTGATCCTGGGATGCACATCCCTATAGCGTAGACACGGTTCGGTTCTTGTCCGATCGAACCGTTGTAGAAGAAGCCGTCTTGAGCCTTGACATTGGAAGGAAGAGAAGAGAGGATGAGACGGCGATTTGCGTCGTAAGTTCCGTTGGGCCTGAAATTCCCATTGTCCATACATGTTTGTGCTGAAACCGAAGCAACACTGAAGCTTATGAGGACAAAACAGAGGATTAAAAACAAACTCCTCTGTTTCATCGTTCCTTTAAGATTTGTTCCTTTAAGATTATAGGAAAAGCAAAATCTTTGTCTTTGGTTTCGTACCAGTTTAAACAGCAAATGGAAGTTTCTCTCCGAAATTTCTAATGTTGAATTCGTCAAACTGATAACAACAGTAGTCCTCAAACCTGCACATATGGTCACGAAAACGAGTGTCAAAAGTCAAAGTTAAAAAAGTCAATAATATTTTCTTCGTTCAACTTCACCAACATAATAACGTTGAATTTTCAAATGTTGACTCAGAAAATGACATAAAGGAATAAGCCAGCGAAGCATGGAGAGGTGTCCCTATCAAGCGGGTCGAACCCGCTCCACCCGCTCCGCGGCAGATTCAAATTTTTTGACCCGCAAAAATTTTTTTGCAAATTTTATGAGTCAAAAATAATGAACCCGCATCCGTTCCGTTTGAATTCGCAGGTCCCGCAGGTTACCTGCGAAAAATTTAAAAATAAAAATTTAATTTAAAAACTATTTCTAAAAATAAAAATAAATATTTTTTATACCATAAATTTTTTTTTATAAAACAAAATAATCCAGGTTTTGAAAAAAAATCAAAATTTATTAATTAATTTATAAATATTATGAAATACTTAAAAAAATTTATTATTATTAATTAAATAAATGTATTTAAATAATAATATTATTTTTTTAAAAATTTACGGATACCTGCCAACCCGCGTTTTCAAATATTTTAACCCGCATCCTCTCCGCCATATATAAACTCCGATCCGCACCCGTCCTGCAAATTTTGGTTTTAGATTTATCCGATCCGCACCCACAGTTTATGAACCAAATTGACAGGGCTATGGAAAGGGACCAAAAGAGTATTTAGGTTAATGGGTCAATGTCATTGGTTTCACAAATAAACAAGTAAACCGGATTAACATTGGGCTAATGTATCAGTGTCATTGGTTTTTCCACGGTTATATATGGGGAAAACTTGGACAAGGATTTGCTTGCACATGTCAGTACCAGAAAAAGGAGTGATAGACCCATATTCAAATAGCATGAATTTATGAAATATAGGTCATATTATAAGTTTTAACAACATAAACTATATCATCGGTCGAAAGTGTAAAAGAGGTGAGAACAAAAAAAGGTTGAGAGCGAGAGAAAAAAAAAAAAAAGTAGATCTGGTCAAATCTCTCAACATCCGGTGTTCTTTCGCCGGCGTTGGGAGATTCTTTGTTTGTCTTTGCTTTTCCTGTTGCTTTTTGCTGGTTCCTTATGAAGCTTTGTCAGATCGGTGGTGGTGAAGAAGCAGATCTGGTTTCGCGTTTGAAGTTCTCGGTGGTTCAGGTGCTTGACGACGTTCGGATGGAGCTGGGCTGGTTTCAGCGGTTTCGCTCGAGTTTCTTTTGAGCCCTGGCGTGGGTTTTCGAGGAGTTTGGGTTGGGTGTGGCTTGGGTTTTCCGATTCTTCGGTTTGGAAGGTTGTCGTTGTGAGCTTGCGGCTCTCCTTCTAGTGCTCCTGTCCTGCCTCCCTTGCGATATTATTTTCGTCGAGTCTTTGCCTCTAGGGCTCTGATTCGTTTTATGCCTCTTTTTTGTGTGAGCTTTAGCGTGGTTCCAGGTTTCTATTGACTTTTGGAAAAGTTTATTCATTTCCCTAGCTTTTGTCTTCAATCGTTTCTGTTTGGCTTAGCTTTGTAGGGTTTGTTTAGCTTAGTTATTGGCGAGGTTTTTCGGTTGTCTTAAAGCAGCAATGGTTTACCATAGTTTTGGTTCTAGGAATCTTATAGATAGTTCTTTCGTCTTGGGCTTGCTAAATTTTTTTCTCCTTTGCGTGGTTGGTCTTTATTGTGAACTCCTCGGTTCAGTTTGATGTCGTTCTTCATCAAGTTTGGTGTCGCCGGTTGGAGTTTTGTCTCGCTCCTTGTCTCTACACTTAAGACCTGACCGAGGTCTGGTAAGATCAAAGGTTTTTATCGAAGCGTCTTCTAGTCGTAGTTTTCGACATCGCCGGTTCCAGAAGTGGTAGATCATTTTCACTTTAGTCTGCGTTTTCTTGCTGGATTTGAAGTCTATGATCAAGTTATTTGGGAGGTACTTTGGATTCGCTATAGGAGGTTTCGCTAGTTGCTACCGGATTCGTTTCTTCTGATGTGGTTGGTTTCGATCATCTACGATTGGGAAAAATTTATTTGCAAATCTTTTTCGATCGAGATCTTTTTTCTAGTTCTTGATTTTTGTGGTTTGTAACCGTTGTATTATTAACTTTTGGTTCTGGGGATTTTGGTTGTCCGCCGGCTTTTGGCTTTGGGGACTTGTTTGTCCGCCGGTTTTTGGTTTTGGGGACTTGTTTGTCCGCCGGCTCTGTATTGTATCTTTCGGTTAAAATTAATATTACTTCAGATGACAAAAAANTTAATATTACTTCAGATGAAAAAAAAAAAAAAAAAACTATATCATCGGTTTAAGGAGTGGAAAATCACCGAATGATAATCTTTTTACAGAAGTATCATATGCCTCGGATATAAGATGCAAATCATCTTGTGATCTTCAACGAGGAACAAATCGAGTAATCAACTCATCATCGATCTGCAAGAAAAATCCTGGTTCTCAGGGATCTTGTAGCATGACTGTGTTACTTGTGAGCATTAAGATGATTGTACTCATTCCCGGGCGAAATGCAAGATGATTGTACACATAATAGAGAAATATGCATGCATCTAATAACTTTGTTAATCCTGGTAGTGAAATTAGGTGAGACGTCTCCGTTTATTAAATAAATCGGTATGGGTGAAATGCATATATCGGTAAGTTCTTACCGAATCCGTCTAATTTCAGAGGTTACATACATATTCAAGTCAAGAAGATACTAGAGAGCTATCGAAGCATCAGTAACTAGCAAAGAAAAGAATACTTCAATCTTCTTGACCTATACTTAGCTAATCTGGTAAACCTTGCGGAGTCCATCTTCACCTCTAAAAACTTGTTTGTTGCAGCTGCAATGGATTTATAGTTGAAATTTGATTATCAACTGAAATGCAAGTGTGTATTAGTCATGCTTCTCATTTCATTCATCTCTCGGCTAAGGGAAGCAATATATGCTTATACTGAAAAGGAAACAATATAATGAGCTAAAAGAAAAGAAACTAACACTGAAGCTCTGTTCTCTGGAATGTATTTCTCCTCCGGAAAATAACCAATCCTAGAACAAACACTATCAAGATGATAACAACAGTTTGAACGGTAATTTGATTGCAGTTCCCTGTCAAAAACCAGAAAAGCCAAATTCAAACTAAACAATAAACTCTGTTGACCACCTCTAGCAATATGTAAATATTTGCTTGAGGTTAATTCTACAGCAACAAAAGTTGTTAACTTGTTTCCAATAATTACCAGTTGGTTCACGCTTGAAGGTTAACACCAAATTCAACGAGGATATAAATCGGTAATCGTCGCATCATCAACAGATGTTGGAACAGACTTGGTTGTCGTAGATTGACTTGAATCAAGCGGGTCTCTTCCGGGTCTACTGTGAACGAAAAACCCTGGTCGCCGAGGCACTGGTAAAGTCATAGTGTTACTGGTGAGCATCACAAAAATGGCTGAAAAGGTCGGGCGCTCTACAGGATCTTCTTGAACACATAAAAGACCGATATGGATGCCTCGAACCACTTCCCTCTCTTGGCAATTATCCACAATACTTGGATCCACGAGGTCTAACGATTTTCCGTTACTCCAAAGCCTCCAAGCCTAGAATATCAGTCAATCAATCAGTTCTTGCAACCGTTGCTTATTGAAAGTTAGCTAAATATGAAAACTTGATCGCCTTTAAACTTACATATGTGACCAAGTCATATGCACCGTCTGTCTCGTCGAAGCTGTTGTTTTTCCTACCGCTTATAATCTCAAGAACTAACACTCCAAAGCTATAGACATCAGATTTCATTGAGAACTGGCCATGCATCGCATATTCGGGAGACATGTATCCGCTGGAATCCACAACAAAAGTTTGGTATTGGCAAAGTCATGTTTAACAAATTTCAACTTATGAGCACTTAAGTTGAAGACTTACTGGGTACCAACTACTCTACTTGTGTTTTCCTGGGTTTGGTCCATTCCAAAGATCCTTGCCATTCCAAAATCAGCAATTTTCGGATTCATATCTGCATCTAGAAGAACGTTACTTGGTTTGAGGTCACGGTGTATAATTTTGAGGCGTGAATCTTGATGGAGATATAGAATCCCTCGAGCAATCCCTCCAATGATCTTGTATCGTTGAGGCCAGTCCAATTGACCTTGCTTTTCAGGGTCTGTGTGCGCACATCCATGATTTATAGTTAAATCTAAAGATTTGCAACCCGAAGTTTCAAGAATGGTTAAAGAATCATTGAAACAACAATAAATGCAACTGACCAAAGAGGAAGTAATCAAGGCTTTTGTTGGGCACATACTCGTAGACCAATATCCTTTCTTCTCGCTCTAGAGAGAATCCGAGAAGCCTAACCAGATTTCTGTGCTGAAGCTTTGCAACAACATCAACCTCGTTCTTGAACTCTGTGTCACCTTGTCCTGATGATTTTGACAGTCTCTTCACCGCAACCTCAGTCCCATTCGAAAGTGTACCCTATCCGTTTTCATCAGCATCATCTCGTTATCCAAATGTGTTGACACAAACTTTCAATAAAATGCACCCAACCTTAGGCGAAGTTACAGAGCTAATAGTAATAGTACCTTGTAAACCTTTCCAAATCCACCTTGACCAATCTTATTATATTCTGAATAATTATTTGTTGCAGTTTGAATTGTTCTGTAATCAAGTTGTAGCGACTCAGTGGTTGTTATATCATCTCCTATTGCACAATATAAGCCGTAGTAATCAGAAGAAAAAAAAAGACTAATCAATGACATTAATCAAACCCAATTAATATTGTTAAATCATTCGAATATTTACCATAAAAGGCGGATGCAGTATCAGAAGTCTTCTTTGCCCTCTTTGCAAGGTAACAATAACAAGCTATGAAAAGCAGAACAACCACTATAACAGGCACAACAATGGCTACCACTAACACTTTGGATATCCCACCTTTCCCTGATTTCCAAAGAGCATTTGTTTGAGATCGGATAGTATTGCGAATTTCGAGAAATCAGGGTTAAAAAACAGAGGAAGGACAGAGAGTTCACCAGGAGGGGGAAGAGATGACACCGGAGAAGTAGAAGGCGCTGGTGTTCCAGTGATGTTTTCGTTGAAGAACGGGTAAAGCTCGTACCTTGAATTACAACTAGGACAGAGAAATCTTCCCCCAATTTTGTTAAAAGGAATTCCATTGATGGATTGATTCAAACAGCTCAAGCAGTCTTGTCTTGTCAGATCAGGAGTGCACTGAACCAGGCCGTACAAACTCTGGAGTGCAGTCCAATCAGCCTTTATCGTAGAGAACTTTCTAGAACTGTTTGCTGCTTCGACGGCAGCTTGGTTCATCGTGGACGACACCAAATGTTCAAACTTGTCTCCTTGATCAGATGAAATATTGGTGCTCCACACGTGGTATCCTCCATCGTATACAAGGGCCGAAAGAATGTTCTTGTGAGAGTATCTGAGCATGCACTCCTCGTAATAGAGCACGACCTCTCTCTCGTTCTGACACCGAACTAAGGCTTCGTAGACGGATACAGCGACGCATTTACTACAAACTTCCGGGGAGACGTCTCCCCGACAGAGGAAAAGTCCGGTGACCTTATCGGGGTCTTGTCCCACCGTGGCGTTTTGGAATCCGGTGGAGTATGAAGCGTTTCCGGAAGAGAGAGAGGATAAAAGGGTTTCGAGGTTGGTGAAGTAAGTGCTGTTCCTCGAATACGTTGTCGTATTTGTGCAAGAATGGAATATGTAACGAGCATCTTGAGCAGAAGCTCTGAAGCTAGTGAGGAAGGAGAAAAAGAAAAGGAATATGAAAGAGGCGCAAGAAGACATACTTGGCCTTCTTCTCTTTCTCGATCTGGGTTTGCCACCATGAAGCTCCCATTTATGTAATGAGTTTATTTATTCTTCTCTTTGTGGCTACCGTAGATTAACGTGAAACAGAGGATTGTTTGTGGCGACGACGATAAGTCAAAGTAAACGCCTCTTTTTAAATGTCAAAAATTTATTATTCAACAAAAATCAGAATTTACAAAGTGGGGGTAAAGCCATGTTAAAAAAAGAGTTAATTATTGGATCAATGATCCAAATACTATTTGTTGGCCCAAATCCCAAACTTATCCAAATTCTAAATAGCTTTAATATCTCTCAACCTTATAAAGTTATAATCTAATAAATAATTAGATTGAGTAAATATCCAGATAAACCGTAATATAAGAAACTAGATAATGTGGTAGAACAAAGTAAATTTATTTATTTATTTATTTTATATCGAAAAAGAACAATGTAGATTGTAGGATAAAAAATATCAGACATCTATAATTTTTGAGGTCCATAAATAGCATTTGTGGGCACCAAATATAGTTGGACACATAATTATTTCAGTGACATAAAGCAAGCCAAAGGGAAATAGTAACGTAATGGAAAATTCGTCAATTGATTGGACAAACCATAAATAGCAGTTGTAACCAAGTCTCTATTCTTTTGGAATCGTCTTTGCATCGTCATTAAAAAATAAAAAAAAACTTACATGGATGTTCAAGTCACACAAAATGGGAAGATACAGTAAAAACAAAACTCAAAAAAATATTCAAGACTTAAAAAGTCACAATCGAAATAAGAAAACACTGTAGAAGCATCCCTCAAACTTACACATATATAATACTTCCATCTTCAACGAGGCTCTAAATCAGTAATCGACGCATCGTTAACAGAATAACGACCAGATCTTCCTGTCGACTGACTTGATTCTAATCCCTCTGCAGCCACAAAGTCTTGATCAAGTCTACTCTGGAAGAAAAATCCAGGTTGTTGAGGCACTGGTAGAGTGATTGTGTTACTGGTGAGCATCAGGATGATTGAAGCCAATGTCGGACGATCTGCAGGATCTTGTTGAACACACAACAGCGCGATATGGATGCATCTTGTAGCTTCGTTGCTATGATAGTTCCCTCTGATGGCCGGATCCACGAGCTCTAATGGTGAACCCTCTCTCCAAAGCCTCCAGGCCTAACATAATAACCAAAATCCATTACTGCTCACAGTTCTTGAGAGTTTTTGGAAGTTGAGATTTGAAATTTGGTTTTAGTGTACTCACATATGTGACCAAGTTGCAAGCATTACCGTCCATCTGGGCCAAGCTGCTGTTCTTCTTGCCGGTTATAATCTCAAGAACTAAGACTCCAAAGCTGTAGACATCAGACTTCATAGAGAAATGACCCTTCATTGCATACTCTGGAGACATATAACCACTGGTAGAACATGGAAACAAACAAAAAAAATCGTAACTTCACCCACAACAAAAGTAAGGTCGATCCTAAAAATCCTTGCAATTTAACATTCAGTGATAAGTGCTAGACAAGGAAAAGAGTATTTACTAGGTTCCTACTATCCTGCTTGTTTCAGCTTGAGTTTGGTCCATCCCAAAAATCCTTGCAATTCCAAAGTCAGCAACTTTCGGGTTCATATCAGCATCTAAGAGAATGTTACTCGCTTTGAGGTCACGGTGTATGATTGTGAGCCGTGAATCTTGATGAAGATAGAGAATTCCTCGAGCAATCCCGCCAATGATATTGTATCGTGTTGTCCAGTCCACCTGGCCTTGTTTTGAAGGGTCTGCATATAAATGTACATTTGTAACCAAGTTCCTAGAATAGTAAATGAAGGATCATTATGATTCTCTTAACATGTCTATTCATTTGGACTTACCAAAAAGGAAGTAATCAAGGCTTTTGTTGGGCACAAACTCGTAGATGAGTATCTTCTCTTCTCCTTCTAAACAAAATCCGAGAAGCCTAACCAGATTTTTGTGCTGAAGCTTTGCCACCAAAACAGCCTCATTCTTGAACTCTCGTGCACCTTGAATCGATGTTTTTGACAGCCTTTTCACAGCGACTTCTGTCCCGTCTGGAAGCACACCCTAAAAAGAATATAACATCACTTGGATGTGTTATCCAAACTCTCTAGGAATTGAACAAACCAGAACGTCTAAGCAATTCTACCTTGAAAACTTCTCCAAATCCACCCTGACCGATCTTGTTGCTCTCTGAAAACTTATTTGTTGCAGCTTCGATTGTCTTAAAATCAAATTGCAGTGAGTGTGTAGTCGTAATATCAATGCAAGCTGCATACAGAAACATTTACGTATTTTCAATTCAAAATCCACCAAGAAACTGCAGGAGTCACTTAAACCAGACCTCACATATCTGGATTGATGTTTAGTTCCTATGGCCATGTGTGGTCTGGATAAAGGATAAAGTAAATGATGGGATACACGTGAAACAACTTACACTGACGATCAAGTGATTGATATGACTTCCTTCTCCTGCAAACAACAAATCCTAGAGCAGCCAGTACCGAGAAGACAATTACAGCCGGAACAACAATTGCCACAACGATTCCTTTTGAGATTGTTTTACTATCTGTGCAAGCCAAACATTGAAGAAAATTTAGACAAATGAAAAGAATAAAAACGGGCATACTGTTTTGAGTCAGTTTTATGCCAACTAGAGAAATTTAATGTTGTGACAGGTTCTTGCAATCAAAGTTTTGTCATTGAAGAATTTACCTCTCTGGTTTATGATGGTTGTGTTGGCTTTCAAAGAAGCTGGAGGAGACGACGGTGGCACTGTCGATGTAATATGATCGAAAGCCCCGTTAAATGGATACAGATCCCACCGGAAAATACAGCTTGGCCTAAATACATAGCCACCTTGCCTCCCATGGCAACAGCTTTGAAAGTCATCAACACTTGTCCATAGACAGGTTTTACAGTTTCCCGAAGATAAATCCGGTGTACATTGCATTAATGCGTATATATTCTGGAAAGCTGTCAAGGCTGCTATGTCGGCTGCATAGAACTTACGATCAGACAATGATGTGTCTTTGACCGTGGAAGCCCCAATTATCATCCTCTGCGTTAATTCTTCCCATGTTCTATTAAAATCCGTTAAATTATATTTGATATTCCCAACATTGTACCCCAACGAAGGAGGGTCCATATCGAGTGAACCAGATAATGAACTGTTGGAGTAACGTGCCATACAAAGAGTTTTACCTCCACCAGACCACGTAAAGGCTTCTGTCTGGTTAGGACAGCTCTGTAATAACCCGTCACATGCCTCCTGGATACAATCTGAGCACAGCTCTGGTTCAGCACCCGGGATACACATACCCACTCCATAAACTCGATCAAGTCCTCGGCCAACCGAAGCATTGTAGAAGCCGTTTCGAGCCCTGACACTTGAAGCAAGGGAAGAGAGGACAAGGCCACGATTTGTGTCGTACGTACTATTGGGTCTGAAAAACCCATTGTTCACGCATAGTTGTGCAGAAACAACACCAAAACTTACAAGAACAAACCAGAAAATTGACAAAAGATTATTTTGTTTCATTTTCAAACACTTAACCCAAACGCTTTGGAACCTCGAGAGCAAGTAGGAGTATAAGAAATGTAATGCATACCTACTAGTGTGTTGTCACTTTAATGGCGTGCTTAGCTTCACTCAGCAAGTTGCCATGGACAGTAAGGATGACAATAACACATGGGTCCTGCCTAAATTGAATTTTTCATAAAGAATATAACTTTTGAGCCAAGCACCAAGGAAATCGAGCGAATGTTGGTGAGATTGTAGCAAATATTATTTGAAATTAAAAATCCAAGTGGTACCAAGAAGAACAAGTCAACAAGAGGCACATATTATAAAGCAACAAATCATCAATTACAAAGTAAATAACAAACAGACGAAACCTTAATTTCAACAGGTTCTCCTCCTTTGTTACATCAAAATCGGAAAAAATTGTGAACTTTCCCTAAAACCTAAATCGCGACTAAATTCAGAAATTCAGAAAGCGAAACCCTCGATTAGAAAATACTAAAACGAGCCCGTGGAAGAGAAGCTCAAGGCTGATTGCTGATACTGATAGAGACGAAGAGGAAATATAGAACCGGTTAAGTTAAATAAACCGGTTTGGGTTGCAATATACAGCAATTGGTATATTGATAAAACTCATGTAAAAGAAAGAAAAAAAAAAGATAAAAACTCTAGAGCCATACATAAAAATCAGAAAATTTCTTAACAAAGAGATGATCTTACAATGTAGAAATGATAAATAGTTTAACGTACTATAACTTTGATTTCTTAAACATACATAACTTTGAATTACACATTATAGTTTCAAATGAAAACATCCGAAATGTAATTCCTGCCTCGTTTAACAGTTACAATGTCTCAATGTTACATCAACTTCAACGAGAGATCGTAAATGTTTGCTTATTTACTCATATACTACAATGTCGAAATGATTGAGAGATCGTACATAAAGTTTGATTGAGTATATATCTCACAATTCGTACATAACTTTTGACAAACACACTGCAGTTTCAATGAATCTGATATACCTGAAACATGGTTTTTGTCAAACAGTTCCAATGTTGTCTCAATGGGAAAATGAACTTCAACGAGGATCCAGTTCTGATATTGTTAAACCATTGATAGTCATAGTATTGGGCCTTGTCATAGACTGCCTCGACTCAGAGCCCTCCGGTTTTCGCTCTTGGTTGCGTCTATTTGGAAAGAAGAATCCAGGTGGATGAGAAACAGGTAAGATGACAGAGTTGCTAGTGAGCATCAACATGATTTTCGACAAGTTGGGACGATCTGCTGGATCTTTTTGAACGCACAAGAGGGCGATGTGGATGCATCGTGTCACTTCTTCGCTTTTATAATTATCTGCAATGGTTGGATCCACGAGGTCTAATGGTGATCCGTTTCCCCATAACTGCCAAGCCTGCAACACAATTAGTGATGAGTCAATAATAGGTTCATATTTTTGAGATTAGATTCTTCTGCTTAGGTACTCACGTGTGAGACCAAATTCTCAACCATATTGTTTGACTGGCCAAAGCTGCTGGTCTTCTTGCCGCTAATAATTTCAAGAACTAATACCCCGAAGCTATAGACATCAGACTTCATTGAGAATTGGCCGTCCCTCACATATTCCGGGGGCATGTAACCGCTGCAATGTTAAGTGCACATTAGTGAAGAAGAGGTTCTTGAAACTTCAGTACATAAGCCATGTCAAGGATAAATAAGAGTATTTTTACAATGTTCCAGCTATCCTTTTTGTGTTAGCTCTAGTTTGGTCCATCCCAAAGATCCTTGCCATCCCAAAATCAGCAATCTTTGCGTTCATATCAGCATCCAAAAGGACGTTACCCGCTTTGAGGTCACGGTGTATGATTTTAAGCTGTGAATCATGGTGAAGATAAAGAATTCCTCGAGTAATCCCCTCAATAATGTTGTACCGTTTTCTCCAGTCTAACTGCCCTCGCTTAGTAGGGTCTGCACAATATAGAAGTAGTCATTAGCTACTTATACGTTTGGATCAAAGAAGCATGTCAGGTTATATCCCATGAATGTATATAAAGATGCTTATTCCGCTGACCAAATAGGAAGTAATCGAGGCTCTTGTTGGGGACAAACTCGAAAACAAGTATCTTTTCTTCGCCTTCTAGACAAAACCCGTGAAGTCTTACAAGATTCCTATGATGAAGTTTGGCGACGACATCAACCTCGTTCTTGAACTCTTGATCACCTTGTGCTGATGTTTTTGTTAGCCTCTTCACTGCAATCTCTATTCCATTAGGTAAGGTACCCTACAAATAACATCAAAGAGACAAAATGGTCAACTTACTTGGACTCTGTAAACCCAAGCTTTTTTAATAGAAGTCATGAACCAAGTAGATAAAGAAATGATACCTTGAAAACTTCTCCAAATCCACCTCGACCGATTCTGTTGCTCTCTGAAAAATTATTTGTTGCAGCTTTAATAATCTTGTAATCGAATTGCAGGGAGTGTACAGTCGTAATACCAGCTGCAGAATCAAAACAAAGACACACTCTCTGATATTACCAGCAACAATTTTATTAGAATAGGAATTTATGTATTCTCTTATGTATATTAGGCATGTCATTCCTATTCTAATAAATTTATCATTATCTGAGAGTGTAATAAATGTTCTTTATTAGTTCCATATATATGCTAAAAGCAAATGACCAACACTCACATTGATCAAGATCAATTTCTTCATATGATTTTCTCTTCCAGCAAAGTACAGAAAATTTCCGAGCAAGCAGTCCCAAGATGATGACAACTACAATGGGAACAACAATTGCAACAATAATTCTCATTGAGATGTTTCCTCTACCTGCGGAGACAACAATTTCTAAAATATAACATCTGAATCTTTTGACAGGTTCTTGTGACAGTACTAATAGCTTTGTAAGGACTTGCCATTATCTGTCTTGTTGGACCCGTCACCTGAAGAAGGTGGTTGTGGCACAACCAACTCGGGAGGAGGAGGAGAGGAAGGCACATTAATGTTACCAAAAGCCTTATCGAATTCATTGAATTGCCACCGGAAAAAGCAGTTTGGCCGTATAACATAGCCTCCTACCCTCTGACCGCAGCATGATTGAAAGTCAGTCACGCTTTGAGTCAAACAGGTTCTACAATCAACAGAAGAAATATCCGGCGTGCACTGCATCATTGCGTAAATATGCTGGGAAGGTGCCATTGCTGCAACATCAGCTATGTAGTGGTTATGACTAGACGATCGTGTGCCTCTTTCTGTGGATGCTGCATCAATCATACGGCGTGCTAAATCTGTCCATATTCTACGAAACTCTGTTAGATTTGAGTTTAAATCTGCATTGTTATAAACCGTTCCCCTTGGTTCCATGTCTAAAGATCCCAAGAACGGACTGTTGGAGTAGCGCACAAGACCGGTGCACGTGTCCAAAACTAACCATGAAAACGCATCTGTCTGATTAGGACAACCCGGAATCAAACGGTCAGACGATCGTTTGAGGCAATAAGAACAGTCATCTGAAACTGATCCTGGGCGACACAAACCTAATGCGTAGACTCGATTCGGTTCTTGTCCGATCGAACTGTAGTAGAAACCGCCTCGACTGGTGACATTGGAAGGAAGAGAAGAAAGGATGAGACGCCGGTTGTTGTCGTAAGTACTGTTGGGTGTGAAAGTCCCCTTGTCATCCATGCACTGTTGTGCTGAAACTGAAGCCACACTGAAGCTTATGAGGACAAAACAGAGGATTGTGAAGGAATTCCTCTGCTCCATCGCTCCTCAAGAGATTTTAGCTATAATCTTTGTCTTAGTATTTATTAGTCACACTGTTTCTTATTAGTTTAAACAGCAATTGGATTTCTAACTTTGAATTCGTCAAACTGAAGCATGTGGCACCAAGAATAACACGTTATAGAATCTCATAGGCCTCTATGATGCACATTTGGAACAAAATTAAAAAAAAATAAAAGGTTTGGGAGGAAAAAAGCCAAAAACATTGACTAAAAGTCTACGATAGAGAAAGCGAGTGGGGCATGGTAACGTAATGGAAAGTTCCGTTTAATCAGAGCACCAACTACCCAAGTCAAAGTAATGATAAATCCGAAGACTCGATGGAGTATGAGAAATGAGAATTATATCGATGATACCAATTTTCACCAGAGCAGTGATTGCTAGTTTTAGACGAGTTTTAAAAACTGTGGTTTTTGTTATATAAACAAATTTCGAAGATCATAATATTATCTTGAAACATAATGATAATAAAAACAATACTAGAAATTCTAAAACTTTTGTTTTCACGTAAACCGTTCACCATATTCATATAGTTAAGTTTTCTAACCAATTTTTTCTATGAAAATATGATAAACGAACTATCTAATTTTTATGATAATAAAAATCTGAGTTCTCAAACAAAACCTAAACACATTATATTAAGCTAAATAATACAAACCTAATTTTGAAATTTTTTTTTTTTTAATTGTGTTGCCTTAGGAAAATGCCTTTTTTCTTACAAATGAAGCACCGCTCTGAGCGCAATCAATGGTTTGAGTCAGTTAGAGTAAGGGAAATTTAACTTAACCGAACCAGAACATACTTGAACCGAACCAAAAAAAACTTTGGTTAGAGTTCAATTGTACTGCTGGAATCTTGGTCACTACCAGATGGATGAAACTAGTACTGCTGGAATCTTGGTCACTTATGTTTGTAGGATATTTCCGTTTTATTTTATGTATGTGAGCTTATCTATAGAGGATGTGTAGGTTTGCAATAGAAAAAGGTTCAACGAACTCTGTTTCTTTTCCATCTATTATGAGTAGAACGTTTGTTTTGTGAACAGAGAAGAAACAAAATTAGTAGAATTTTTTTGACCGGAAAATAACAAAATCAGTTTTTAATGACCGAAACAATTTTATTTATGGGAGTATGGGAAATTCACAGAAACGCATAATATTAATATATTTTTCTAATTTCAAATATATGGAATTGCTTTTTGGCGGTGGAAACTTTTTTCGGCGGAAAAATAACAAAAACACGATTGAAACTTTCATTTGGTGGGAAAATAATGAATTGTCTTTTCGCAACGGAAATGTTGTTTGGCGAAAAAATCATGGAATAGTTTTTTTTTTATGGAAACGTTTTTTTTTTTTTGCAAACTTAGTCGGCCCTGAATTTTATAGGACCGCAAGCTGGAAGAAAAAAAGTGGTCGATTTTGCATATTTTCATAAAAAATTAGCCGTTTTCAATAGCAATTTTTTAATTAAAAATTAGGGCCGCAAACATATGTTTGATCCGCTTGTACTCAAGGCCGGTCCTGCCTACACATCCTCTATAAATAAGCTCACATACATAAAATAAAGCGGAAAAATCCTACATATAATATAAAATACTTATTTTGTTTTGTAATATATCAAAACTAGTAATAGTAAGCCTTTTTTATAATCTCATACTGCATTAGTGTTAAGATTTCAAATTATTTCGAGACATAATCAATTCTTTTAATATATATGTGTATATAGTATATATCAAATTTAAAATAAATTCAGTTATCCACGTATGAACACGGAAAATCGCCTAGTTTCATTTAAAAGTACAAAAATTTATAAAAATAAATAAAATCAATAAAAAGTTATATCTCATAAGTTAAATTGGAGAACGATTTTAGTATAACCAAGCCTAACCGATAAAATATAATATAAATTTCTTATTTATATTTTTAATTGTATAAATGATCTTTTAACTAAAGAATAGACCAAAGCCAAACTGAAAACTAAACGAAACTTCGAAATTGCATCAAACAACACCACAACCAAGCTGAATTACAAATGGTGTTATTTGATATTCCAGTTCCCTATCAAAAAACCAGAAAAGCCAAATTAAAACTAAACTCGGTTACCTCCAGAAATATGTAAATATTTGCGAGAGGTTAATTCTACAGCGACAAAAGTTGTTAACTTGTTTCCAGTTGGTTCATATTGGAAGGTTAACACCAAATTCAACGAGGATATAGATCAGTGATCGATTCATCGTCAACAGATGTTGGAACAGACTTGGCTGTCGTAGACTGACTTGAATCAAGTGGGTCTGTTTCGGGTCTACTGTGAACGAAAAACCCTGGTCGCCGAGGCACTGGTAAAGTCATAGTGTTACTGGTGAGCATCACAAAAATGGTTGAAAAGGTCGGGCGCTCTGCAGGATCTTCTTGAACACATAAAAGACCGATATGGATGCCTCGAACCACTTGCCTCTTTTGGCAATTATCTACAATACTTGGATCCACCAGGTCTAACGATGTTCCATTACTCCAAAGCCTCCAAGCCTAGAATATCAATCAATCAATCAATCAGTTCTTGCAACCGTTGCTTATTGTAAGATAGCATTGCCTTTAAACTTACATATGTGACCAAGTCATGTGCACCGTCTATCTCGTCGAAGCTGCTGTTTTTCCTACCGCTTATAATCTCAAGAACTAACACTCCAAAGCTATAGACATCAGATTTCATTGAGAACTGGCCATAAATCGCATATTCGGGAGACATGTATCCGCTGGAATCCACAACAAAAGTTTGGTATTGGCAAAGTCCTGTTTAACAAATTTCAACTTATGACAACTTAAGTGGAAGACTTACTAGGTACCAACTACTCTACTTGTGTTTTCCTGGGTTTGGTCCATTCCAAAGATCCTCGCCATTCCAAAATCAGCAATTTTCGGATTCATATCTTCATCTAGGAGAACGTTACTTGCTTTGAGGTCACGGTGTATAATTTTGAGCCGCGAATCTTGATGAAGATATAGAATCCCTCGAGCAATCCCTCCAATGATCTTGTATCGTTGAGTCCAGTCCAACTGACCTTGCTTTGCAGGGTCTGTGTGCGCACATCCATGAATTACAACTAAATCTAAAGATTTGCAATCCGAAGTTTCAAGAATGGCTAAAGAATCATTGAAACAAAACAATAAATGAAACTGACCAAAGAGGAAGTAATCAAGGCTTTTGTTGGGCACATATTCATAGACCAAAATCCTTTCTCCTCGCTCTAGAGAAAATCCGAGAAGCCTAACCAGATTTCTGTGCTGAAGCTTTGCAACAACAGCGACCTCGTTCTTGAACTCTGTGTCACCTTGTCCTGATGATTTTGACAGTCTCTTCACCGCAACTTCAGTCCCATTCGAAAGTGTACCCTACCCGTTTTCATCAGCATCATCTCGTTATCCAAATGTGTTGACACAGAATTTAAATTAAAAAGCACACAACCTCAGGCGCAGTTACAGAATTAACAGTAATAGTACCTTGTAAACCTTACCAAATCCACCTTGACCAATCTTATTATATTCTGAATAATTATTTGTTGCAGCTTGAATTGTTCTATAATCAAGTTGCAGCGACTTTGTGGTTGTTATATCATCTTCTGTTGAACAATAAAAGTCGGTAGTAATCAGAAAAAAAAGACTGATCTATGACATTAATCAAACCCAATTAATATTGTTAATCATTCGAATCTTTACCATAAAAGGCTGGTGCAGTATCACAAGTCTTCTTTGTCCTCTTTGCAAGGTGGCAATAACCAGCTATGAATAGCAGAACAGCCACTATAACAGCCGCAACAATGGCTACCACTAACACAGCTGAATTCCCACCGTTCCCTGCGTTTCAATGATCATTTGCTTGAGATCGATAGTATTGCGAATTTTTAGAAATCACGGTTAAAAAACAGAGGAAGAAGAAAGAGTTCACCCGGTGGGGGAAGAGATGACACCGGAGAACTAGAGGCGGGCAGAGGCGGTGGCGGCAGCGGCAGGGGCAGGGGCGGTGGTGCTTGTTGTTGTGGTGGTGTTCCAATGATTGTTTCGTTGAAGAACAGGTAAAGCTCGTACCTTGAATTACAACTAGGCCAGTAAAATCTTCCCCCAATTTTTTTAAAAGGAATTCTATTGTTGGATTCTTGCAGACATTTCAAGCAGTCTGGTCTGGTCAGATCAGGAGTGCACTGAACCAGGCCGTACAAACTCTGGAGTGCAGTCCAATCGGCCTTTATCGTATAGAACTTTCTAGAACTGTTCGCTGCTTCGACGGCAGCTTGGTTCATCGTGGACGACACCAAATCTTCAAACCGGTCCACTTGATCAGATGACATATCTCTGTTCAACATGTAGTATCCTCCATCGTATATAAGGGCTGAAAGAATATTCTTGTGAGAGTATCTGAGCATGCACTCATCGTAATAGAGCACGACCTCTCTTTCATTCGGACACCGGGTTAAGGTTTCGTTGACGGAAAAAGCGACGCAGTTACGGCAAACTTCCGGGGAGACGTCGCCCCGGCAGAGGAAAAGTCCGGTGACCTTGTCGGGGTCTTGTCCTACCGTGGCGTTTTGGAATCCGGTGGAGTATGAAGCGTTGTCGGAAGAGAGAGAGGATAAAAGGGTTTGGAGATTGGTGAAGTAAGTGCTGTTCCTCGAATACGTTGTCGTATTTGGGCAAGAATGGTGTAGGAAAAAAGGATTTTGAGCAGAAGCTCTGAAGCTACTGAGCAAGGAGAAAAGGAAAAGGAATATGAAAGAGGCGCAAGAAGACATGGTTCGACTTCTTTGATTTGGGTTTCACACGCAGCTCCCATTTATATAATGAGTTTATTTTTTCTTCTCTTTTTGGCTACTGTAGATTAACGTGAAACAGAGGATGGTTTGTGGCGACCTCCAAAGTCAAAGTAAATGCCTTTTTTTTAAGAGTAATTGCAATATATGTCAACAGATAAAACAAAAATTAAGTAAGGAATATGGGAACTGTTTCGTTGATACTCTTCAATACAAAAAATCCAAATTACTCCTATTGTAATTATTCTTAATGTATTACAATTACTCTTTAGGATTGCTCTGTCTCTCTCTCTTCTAAACGCATCCGATTCGACCCAGATAATGCAGGCAACGATCGACATCTCGGAGCCGTCGCCGTTCGATTCCTTGGCAGAGGATTGCATCTCCAACATAATTTCTTTCACAAGTCCACGAGACATATGTCGTCGGCATGTGTCGCTGCTTCGGTTTCGAAAACCTTTGAATATGTGGTTAAATCTGATAGTGTATGGTATAAGTTTCTCCCATCAGAAAATTCCTCTCTCATTCCACAATCGCGAAGTTTCTCGTCCAAGAAGGAGCTCTATTTCTCTCTCTGCGGTGATCATGTTCCAATCAAAGATAACAAAAAGGTAAATATATGTATAATTGGAGAATAATGGTTTGCCTTGAAATCAGGCATAGAATCATCTAGTTTTATTTGAGAATTATGTGAACAAGGATGTTTGATTCAATCTGACTTAAGAAAATTTATGATACTCTGGAGTAAGCTGATAACAAGGTTGTAACCTGTTATCGATCTTATAACTAACATGTTAACAATATATATGTAGGGATGTTATAATGGGTTTGAAATTAATGGGTTTAAATGAGTATGTTATACCCGTTTAGACCCATTTATCAAATAAAGTTTAATGGGATTAAATGGGCTAACCCGTTTAGATTCATTTATCAAATGGGTATTAACAAAATTAGATGGGTAACCCATTTAGACCCGTCTATCTTTTTTTTCTTCCAATAATTATGTAAATTTTATATTTAATAATTTTAATAAAAGTTTTTTAGATTTTCAACAAAAATATAATTATGCCCTTTTTAAACAAAAAAAAATGATTTTCAATTTTAACAAAAATAATGTATCTATAATTTTCGCAAAATTGCAACTTCACATATTTCAAAAATACGTTTTTGGCGGGAAAAACACGGAATCTCGTTTTTGGCGAAAAAAACATGAAATAATATTTTTGGTAGGAAAACACGGAATCCCGAATTTTTGGCGGGAAAACACGAAATCTCGTTTTTTGCGGGAAAATACGAAATCATGTTTTAGCTAGAAAACGCATAATCACATTTTTGGCGGAAAAAACACGAAATAACATTTTTGGCGGGAAAATACGGAATCTCGAATTTTTGGCAGAAAAACATATAATTCTAGTTTTTGGCGGAAAAACATAAAATTTAATTTTGAAAATCATTTTTTTGGCGGAAAATGTAGAACTGCGTTTTTGGCAAAAAAAAATACGTAACTATATTTTTGGAGAAAAAATATAAAATTATTAAATTATTATTTTTTTAGTTATTTATTTATATACATCAACCAAACAATTCTAACAATATGGTTATTCGGATAAATGTTTTCAGATAATGATTCTGTAGAAACTCTAAAGTAACTAACACGATAACAATTATAATAGGTTGATAACTACATTTAAGTATGTTATCGATAAAATAGTTAATGTGTTAACAATATATTTGTCTTCAATATTTATTATTAGAAAAAGCGCACTATTTTAACTATTTATACATTTTAAAGTATATGACATGATAACAATTGACTAACCCGATAATTAAGTTGTAGTGTGTAACAAGAACATATGTAGCGTGGTAATAATAACACGGTAACAATTTTAGTAGTCCGGTAACTACGATAACAATTGGAATAGGCCGATAACTACGTTTAAGTTTGTTATCGATAAAATAGTTAACATGTTAACAATATATTTGTCTTCAATATTTATTATCCGAAAAAACCAACTATCTTACTATTTAGAAATTTTGAAGTAGGTAACATAGTAACAGTTGACTAGCCTGATAACTGAATTGTAGTATGTAACAACGACAAATGTGGGGTGGTAATAATCATGCGGTAATAATTTTAGTAGTCCGATAACTATGTTTAATTATCATTAATATAGTTAACGTGTTAATAATCTAAGAAATACCTATAATACAAAATATCTGAAGTGTACTTAATGCTCCACACTTATCCTAAAACTAACGCATCGAGAATGTTAGATAGGGGTATTTTGGGCATAAATTAATAATATCATGAGAGAGAACTAATATCTGAATTTGCAGTGTTACTTACTTAATAATTAAATCATCTATGTATATTCATTAAATTGACCCTTTTTTTAAGGGCAATTCTCATGAATGCCATTAAAATGAGTTTTGTAGTTACAAATACCACACAAAGGAAAAATGTTTCATCAATACCATCATTTTTAAGCACAATGACCAAATGATCCTTGCTGAAATAACCCAATTAGATTAATAAAAAAGACACAAAAAAAAAACTCACCGTTCACCTCTCTTCTCGAGCTCGAGCGATTCACAAGCCGTCGCCGTTCAAAACCTGCCGATTTGCTGCACCGTCAAGCTCGCCGTCTCTGTCATGTCGGTTCGAGGTTGATTCAAGCTCGAGCATCACCAAATCAGCTCGAGCATCACCAAACCCTAATTCCCAAAATCGGTTCGAGGTACTCTCTCTCTCTCTCTCATGCTCTCTCTCTCACTTTCTCTCTCGCTTTCTCACTCTCTCGCACTCTCTCTCTCTCGGGCCAGTTAATTTGTTTCAATTTTGATTTGCAATTAGATGTTTATTTGATGGATTTAGTTTCCGTTCAGAATGCGTACTTTGGTACTTTGCTGTTGTAAAAATAATAAGAATTTTGATGCACTGAACGAAAATCATTGTTTAGTTTTATGTTACTATACATGAGAGATTCCAAATTGGAATCAAATGAAAGTTTCTCCAAGTTTTTTAGG
>OVAY01001772.1:0-24711 GCA_900406395.1 Kernera saxatilis | reverse complement strand
TTTAGTGTCCAAGCCCGCCCCGTCGCGGTCCTAGTTGGGCCTAACCCGCGGGTTGCAGTCCGTTTTGACATCTCTACGGTAGAAAGCAACGTGTTATAGAACTGAATCAAGTATAGTAAAAATAAAATAAAATACTTCAGCATGGTTAGCTTAATTATTCTAGTGTCAATAGTTTATAGTTTACTCTTTTAGATGTCTTTTATTCTAATGTAATTTAAAAAAAATATATATATATTGTAAACTTGATTATATCAAAAAAAAACATCGATATTCAACCTTGACGTTGCTAACTACGGAGAAACTTTCCATGGTATCCATATCACGTACGTAACGCTTCTGATATCTAGAAACGATCATTATTCTGTACAAATACGTAAATTATCTGGATTACGCATTAATATTGATAAATAAATATAAAGTTGTGCATCTAAGAAATAGTTCATTTGCTCTCTCGACAGCTTGAATTTGATTCCTCAAGTATAAAAAAATTATTGGCCGGTTTTGATGAGCCTAGAAATGGGCGCGCTTGAAAGGAAGAATTGATTGAGAGGAGATCTTTCTATTGACATTAATTACACTTTGAAAATAATATTACTGTTATAAAACAAAACAAAAAAAAAACTGAAATGCATGTTATGCTTGTTTATGATTTATAGTCCTAATTCGGATTCTGTAACTCCCCTGGTCTAAGATCGCAAATTGATTGCTACCAAAAACCGTTCCACCTGCAATCAACTCTAACTCTAACTCTAATATATTGCATGGGTATGTCTAATAATACAGTTTATTGAAACAGGGTTTTTCCGGACTGTAGCTTTGGCCTTTGGGCATAATTGTTATATTTGTTTTTTGTCGAGGAAATTACCATAACGATGCATCTCTACGAGACTCATCTATATGCTTTGGATTTTCTCAGATTTTAATGTGTGTATTTACCTTTACATGTTGAGATAATACAAAAGGAAACTATAATTTTGTTATTAAGTATTTCGTATGCTTTTGGCATTTATGATTACTGTTTTATAAAACAGTATAAATAAAGTTATTAGTAAAACATGTAAAATAAAATAATATAAATAAAAATCTAAGCCAGTTTATAATCTATGAACCGTGTATATATGGTAAAATAGGCCGTAATTGTTCAAATGTCCGTGAAAAAAGCCCAAGCAAGGAGCGCATGAACTTCAGTCCAACATCTGGCCCATGAGAGATGGGAATCACTACTCCTAGTCCCTACATTTTGATAAATTCCTATGAGACCACAAAACAAGCATACTTTCAACGATTAGTTAAAAGAAATAATACAAGTACAACCCAATATAACGTCGAGATTCTGGATAAGCTTTTGTACATGTAACTTCTTTCTAAGACTACATATTGATGGGGTCAAGCTACAAGAGGGCGATCTTAGAACAACGTATAGCAAAAGTGTTAAAGGCAAATTGCATATTGGCATTAGAGAGACAACATGATCCAAACACCAAATGCGATAATTCGATATCAACGATAACAACAATACTCGTACCAATTATAACAATAATAAGATGACGTACATCTACTCTGTTCAAATCAAAATCAAATAGAGTTTGTTTTCCGATTTGTCAAATCTTCTTTGTAAAATAATATCATCGGATACTAGGAAAGATATCCATAGAAAATGAGATTTTCGATTCTTATAAATGGATTATAATGAGGAATTGATGAGAATATAGAGTTTAGTGTTACCAAGTTTGAATTAATATTTAAGGTTGAACTTTCACTCAAATATTTTGATCTGTTATATACCTTTTAACCAAAAACAAACAAAAAAAAAGCACCCAACTTTAACGTAGGCTCCAATTTGACAAATTGCTTTCTCCTTATGGGATACCATTTGTCTCTACAATTCTTTTTTAATGGACCCACTTTTCTTATCACAAGTTGGTATATATATTCTACACAAGCTGTTTTAGTTTTAACGATTGTAATTAATCTTATGGTAAATTAACATTTTTTAGTCAAAATCAACATATCTAATCTTCTACAAAGTAGTTCTTTATTTACTACTCAACTAAGAAACAAACGAAACATATTATTATACTTATCCCATCCTTTAAAAGTTTAAGATGAGACTCATTTTTATATTTTTGCTTTTGCTATCTAAATTAGAAAAATATAAAAGTGAAAAATGCTTCTATAAATCGTTCTACTTATATGATATATGTTACTTGGATCCCACAATTCAATTTATATCTGATTAATTAGAAAGATCAGAAATACTATGGTCCAAGATTAAGTCACTGTTTACACCAATTTTTTTTTGATTTTTGGGTTTGATTGTATTTGGGTCTCCAATTGCATTTACATGGTAAATTCTTGAATTCTAAAGAAACCACAATATTTAAGTTTTTATCAGAAAAAAAAAAAACACATTTACAAAACATATAAACGTCAACGAGATGAACAATTTTGTATTTCGCATTCGCATTTACAATTTGAAACCAATATATATAGATATAACTTATTACTGTAAAAATATAACAAACAATAATAACACCACGGCACAAAAGGAGACCAAGCCGTCAAGCATAGCTTCGAGAACAATTGCTAAACACAAATTACAAATTCACTTGTGATTAAGTGGAACGCCAAAACTACATTTTACATACAACAAATTTTTTAAAAAGTTATCTGTTATGGTTATGGTTATTGTAGAACTGCAATTAACCACAAACATGTAAAAAGGAAAAGTCATAGAATTTATTACAGAAAAAAATAATAATAAAATGAGAGAGAGAGGGGAGTGTCTTTAATCGTATGATTCAGACACTTGTGACTTTAATAAAGTCATTGGCGTTGCTTTGTCGTTTTCGCGCGACAATTTTTTTGACACGACGTCTCCTAATTATCCACCTCTGTCTCTTTCCTTTTATATTTTTTCTCTGCCAAAACATAAAGTTTTTTTTCATATTTTAATAAATTAATCTCTATTTTTTTGCATCAAAAATCTCTATTTAAATATCTTTATTAAAATATTTTTCCTGATTTATTTGTTATGCTAAGTATCCATAGTTATGGGCGGAAGTGGCGTTAAAACAGCGAAAATTAAGAAATGAATAGTGAAAACATCAACAAATTTGGCTAATCATATGTTAGTTGGTGGAGTCTACCATTAAAAGATAAGATGAAAACCAAATTGTTTACCATATATTAACTTCAATTATACATTTAATATTTGCGAGAATTTAGCGTTTAAAATTCTAATTTATTATAATAAAAATATGGGTACGAAGTTTCAATAGTAAACCCATTTACTATAAATTTGCAAATTTTAGAATGGATTTCGGTTCAAAATGAGATGACAAAATCCATTTTCTGGAGGAATTATGTTAAAAAAATCTCATATAAACTTACAATAATATGTAAAAAATATATATAGACTAATTTATATATTGTCAATTGGTTTGAATATCTTATATAAAAAGAGAGATATATATATATATATATATACTCATATTAGTTAACAGGCTTTAAATATTTTTCATAAATTAATACTGAATTGTAAATCATAACCGTATAAACTTATGTATAATATATAAATTGAGTAAAATCTAATACTGAATTTGATTACGAAAACTAGAAATTTCACAGTAGTTGTGACTATTTTAAGAAAGCAAAATTTCTCAGTCACGTTTGTTTTTAGTTAGCAATAGAAAATAAAATTTATATATAATTAATTGTGAGGAAAGAGAAATGAAATAGATGCATCAAATTCTATTTATATATATATATATATATAAATTCTTTCTGAATTTTTTTAGTAATTATTATTTTAGTTAGGAATTAGGAGAGAAACATGAAAAAGATACGATCCATTCTTTTTTTTTTTACTAATTAAAAGATAATATTTTGACTAGAAAGTGATGATCAGCAGACAGAAGAATATGGTAGTCGTATCATTAGGATTAAGAGATTACACGTTTCGAGTTGTGGTGTAATATAAGAATAAACAATATATATTCCTAATCACAATTGAATACTAATTAACAGCTAAAGAGAAAAAGAGAGAATAATAAGCTAATTTTAGAAATAAGAAAGGAATGAGGAAAAAGGTGGGACCCAGAGGGCAGCAAATATCAAGGGCGGTATTGTTAGTTGTTGGGGCTCAGTCACTCACAGAAGAGACTCATTCTTTCTTCCTCTCCCATCCCATCATCCTTTCTGTTTTTTTCTTTTTTTTTTTCCTCTCCAATGAAAATTATCAACTTCTGTATTCATATTCATATAGTAAAGTGATTAATTTTTTTTTTTTAAATTTATGAGTAAATATATGTAAAATGAATAATCAAAATTTCTGTGTTGTGACTAAAATACTTACCGCATTTAGTAGAATCATGCTATTTTTTCTTTTCTTAATACATATGTAATTCAGAAAAAAAAATCACGGTAAAGAAAAATTAATATGATCCATTTTAATCATATGTTATAGGAATAAACAGTATATCATATAAATAAATAAACATGTTATGTTTTCAAATTCCGTACGCAATCAGTTGACACCATCAAATATGTTTTTTGTATTTTTACCAAACACATTTGAAAAATATTTTTCTAATAAGAAAATGCATGATCATTTATCCAGTTAAGTTCTATGGTTTAAGTATTTGCTTAACTAACCCTATATGATATCCCCACGCAAACATAAGCAAAGCTAACCCAAAACGATTTTATAAATTTTACTGTTTTGAAAATACTATTCCGAATTTGACCTAAAAATTGATTTCGTACACAATTACATATTCGGTATTCCATCTTTTTCCTTTCTTTTAAATGATATTGTTGAATAAATCATTGAAGCAAACTTATATTTCAATTCTAGTTTAGTTGTTCTCCCAATAATTAGTACTCCCTCTCTTCATTAATAATGGATGTTTTAAACTTTTTTTGTTCCACAAAAATTGATTTTATATGTTTTAATGTATTTTTTTATTAATTAATAATAACAAATTATAAATTTCAAGAAGTATTAATTGAAAATATTTAAATTTCTTGAATTATTATTGGTTTATAAATATGAAGAAATATTTAGTGTAATAAAATATTATATTTATAGCTAAACATTAATTACTTTCTTAATATATGTGAAAATTCTAAAAAATTACCTATTTAAAAACAGAGGAAGTAGTATATTAGCAGATTTTACTGCATGAGTCGGTGTGATTATGATTTCACATAAATTTTATATTACAGACTGCTGAAAGTTTGAAGGGTTTTAAAATACAATACTTTAGTTATGCTGATTTTCATAATATTTGTCTCGCAGAAAGAGAGAAAAAGGGCTTTTTGTTACAAAATTGAAAGGAGCCTACTCTTCTGTCTTTAGTTGGTTGGTTGGCTCTTAACAACGCAATGAAAAGAAAAATAACAAAAGCTGATTAATTTTTTCGAATAAAAAAAAACAGAAACACATAATACATAACATCAAAAAAGAAAGAACAAAGAAAGATTCCAAAGAGATACTGTTTCCTTTGTAAGAGTATGCAAAGAAAAAGTTAATCAATTTCTGGTTTTTATTCCCGAGAAGTTAAAGCAAAATTACGTTGTGAACCAACTAAATTTTAGTTATTTCTAAATACTAGACTCCATCTCTCTCTCTCCCTCCCTCTCTAGATATACATGAAAATAGATAAATTAGATATTTATATAAAAAATAGCATGATGAACGAAAAAATCGGGTTTTTCAATATTTAAAAATAGGGAAGGAATAATCCGTATAACAACATCATTTAATAAACTGGATGTCTAAAAAAAATGAATACGTAACAAAAAAAAATTTCGTTTCTAACAGTTAAAAAAAGAAGATAAAATCATCTAAAACACTCTAAAATCATTTTGTCCGCTAAGATAAAAAGTAGATTGCCAGTTTCTTAAATGGATTTCTACTGTCATTTCGTCAAATTAGTCTAAACATTTCTTGTTTTAACAAAAAGAAAACTGGAAATAATTAGCAAAAAGAAAACTTTTTTCTTTTTTGTGTAAACGTGTGTATATTAATATAAGTATAGATTTTTTCATCTATTTATGTGAGTATATAATTCTTTATTGGGAAACAAAAAAAAAAGGAAGAAGAAGGCGAAAGAGAGTGTAGGTGTGGGTTCTGTTCTGTCTTGGCTTTGTCTCCCCCGCTTATCTCTCTCTCTCTCTCTCTCCACCAAATTGGCTTTTATTTCACTTTTTGCCAATTTACTCTTTAATATATTTTTCCCATCTGCAATTTATCTATGCCTGTTCCTTCTGCTCCCTCATCTCAGTACCTGCAAATGGAGGAAGAAGAATCATACTTTGAAACCCTTGTTCTCATTTGATACCTTTTCCTCTCTCTCTCTCTCTCTCTCTCTCTCTAAATCTTGTTTTCACCCTCTGATTACTCAACTTTCCCATCAATAGCAAATATTCAATTTGGTTCTTTCTTGTGAAGTTTACCTGTAAGTAAGGAGAGGGACATGTCACTTCAAGCACGAATTTTGCGGACTTTCCGTTGATGGATTTTACTTGTTTTGTTGTAATTTGATTAAAAAAGGCAACTTTTTTTTCTGTCTCCTTGCTCAAAGAAGCTTTTTCCATGGAATTTGACTTGAATACTGAAATTGCGGAGGTGGAGGAAGAGGAGAATGATGATGTAGGAGTAGTAGGAACAGGGATTGAGAAGGGTAGGCTTGGAATTTCACCATCGTCTTCTTCTTCTTGCTCATCTGGTTCATCATCATCGTCCTCTACAGCTTCTGCATCTTCCATATACTCTGAGCTATGGCATGCTTGTGCTGGTCCTCTCACTTCTCTGCCCAAGAAAGGCAATGTAGTTGTGTATTTACCACAAGGCCACTTGGAGCAAGATGCTATGGTTTCATATTCTTCTCCCCTTGAAACCCCCAAATTTGATCTTCACCCTCAAATTTTCTGCAGGGTGGTTAATGTCCAATTGCTTGTAAGTCTGTCTGTATCATTACCTAAAAAACATTCCTTTTGTGTTATCTTTACTATTCTTGAACAAGTTCTGTTTTTTCTAATTGTGGTTATTGTTTGCAAATTTGGTTCCTCTTTTGGGGGAAAAAAGGCTAATAAGGAAACTGACGAGGTCTATACTCAAGTCACTCTGCTTCCACTGCAAGAGGTATTCTTTTCATCGAACTTTTGGTTCTTTGACAATTAAATTGATGTTTGGAAGGATCAAATTCATATATTGTGTCTATACAAAGCGTTTCAAAGTAGAGTAATCCCAGATTCTAGGTGAGATTTTAGACGCTACAGTAGAAGAGATTGTGAATAATTTTGGTTTGTTCTCAGTGACTCAAACCCATCATTTGTTAAAGGGAATCATAGAGAATTAAAGCATTTTTGGTCTTCTTGAATTTGCATTTATAATCTCAGCGACGTTAGTATGTTGAAGAAACTTCTCGGGTTTTATAGTTTCCGATGCTCAATGCGGAGGGGAAGGAGGCCAGGGAAATAGGCGGGGACGAAGAGAGGAACGGAAGCTCATCCGTCAAACGAACACCTCACATGTTCTGCAAAACCTTAACAGCTTCTGACACAAGCACCCATGGAGGCTTCTCCGTACCTAGAAGAGCCGCTGAAGATTGTTTTGCTCCTCTTGTATGGTTGTCTAGATCTCATTTTCTTCATAATTTTTTTCCAGAGGAGAGGTTTGACCTTCTTGTTATATAAGCCTTATTTGCGATTTTTTTTCAATGGATGTTAGGACTACAAACAGCAGAGGCCATCTCAAGAGCTCATTGCAAAGGACCTCCATGGAGTAGAGTGGAAGTTTCGGCATATTTATCGAGGTGGCCTTGGGTTGAGTTTGTTTTTGTTCGTTTCTTTCATTTTGTCAATGAAACCAAAATGTTTAGTTCTGTCTCTTTGTAATATAGGCCAACCAAGGAGGCATCTGCTCACCACTGGTTGGAGTATATTTGTCAGTCAAAAGAATCTTGTCTCTGGTGATGCGGTTCTCTTTCTGAGGTAAGCGTAAGATTTCAGTTTATCAGATGCTGATGTAGCACCCTCTGCTTTTGGTGGTTTGAGTCTCTTGATTTTTATATGTTACATTCATTTCTAACATTTGCGTAGAGACGAAGACGGAGAGCTGAGGTTAGGAATCAGAAGATCTGCACGGCCAAGAAACGGACTTCCTGACTCAATCATTGAGAAGAATTCATGTTCGAACATTCTGTCTCTTGTGGCTAATGCTGTGTCTACAAAAAGCATGTTTCATGTGTTCTACAGTCCACGGTAAAATAAAATGAAAAACTGCCTTTAATAATGATTCTTGATTTTCTTCAAAAGGAAAAATAGAACAACTCTATAATGTTTGATTTTATGGGTTTATATACAGCGCGACACACGCAGAGTTTGTGATTCCTTATGAGAAGTATATCGCAAGCATCAGGAATCCCATTTGCATAGGCACAAGGTTCAAAATGCGATTTGAAATGGACGACTCTCCTGAGAGAAGGTATTGTTGCTTTCTTGCTTCTTTGTTTGTCTTGTGGCCAGCTCTTTCTTGGAATAGAATTTAAATTTCATTTTCTTGCAGATGCGCTGGTGTAGTGACTGGAGTCTGTGACTTGGACCCGTATAGGTGGCCAAACTCTAAATGGAGGTGCTTGTTGGTGCGCGTCCTCCCTCATCTATTTGGAATATCTGTCTATTAACGTGCAGAAGAATTTTCATTTTCTAGTTAAATCTTTCGCGAATGTTTTGTAGGTGCGATGGGATGAGTCTTTTGTGAGTGATCATCAAGAAAGAGTTTCCCCTTGGGAGATTGATCCCTCGGGTTCTCTCCCACCCTTAAGCATTCAGTCATCTCCAAGGCCTAAAAGACCATGGGCAGGTCTACTGGATACTACTCCACCTGGAAACCCCATAACCGGTAAACTAAATACACCGTTTGTAAATGGTTCTCAACTTTCTTCAGTGGTGCTGATGATTGATTACTGTTCTTGGTTTTGCAGGAGAAAGGGGTGGTTTTTTGGACTTTGAGGAGTCGGTTAGACCCTCTAAGGTCTTGCAAGGTCAAGAAAATATAGGTTCTGCATCACCCTTACAGGGGTTTGATGTTATGAACCGCCGGATCCTGGATTTTGCGATGCAGTCTCACGCAAATCCAGTTCTTTTGTCGAGCAGAGTGAAGGATCGAGTTGGTGAGTTTGTAGATGCTACGTCTCTGGACCCAGCCTGTTCAGGTTTTATGGACCTGGATAGGTTTCCAAGGGTCTTGCAAGGTCAAGAAATTTGCTCGCTTCGATCATTCCCACAAATGGCTGGTTTCAGTCAAGCTGCTGCTTCAGGAAAGCCTAATCTTGGATACACTGATCCTTTTGCTTATCAAGCCAACAAGTCAAGTTTCTATCCGCTAGCGTCACAAGGGATTAGGAGCAGTCATATTCCATATCAGAATCCATACAATGCAGGAGACAAATCCTCGGGTCACCCTTCTCGTGCACTAAACTTTGGTGGGGAGACTAGAAAGTTTGATGCACAAAATGAAGGTGGCCTACCGAAGAATGTTACAGCTGATTTGCCATTCAAGATTGATATGATGGGAAAACAGAAAGGCAGCGACTTTAATATGAATGCTTCATCAGGCTGTAAACTTTTCGGATTCTCCTTACCTGTGGAGACACCTACACCTAACCCACAAAGCTCGAGCAAAAGGATCTGCACAAAGGTAAAAACCTTTTCTTTATAATCTCTTTTGCTTATTGGAGCTATATGTCTAGATGTCTCTTATGATATTGTGTGTTCAAAAGGTTCACAAACAAGGAAGTCCGGTGGGGAGAGCTATTGATTTATCCCGACTAAACGGATACAATGATCTCCTTACTGAGCTTGAACGGTTGTTCGACATGGAAGGGCTTCTCAGGGATCCCGAAAAAGGATGGAGGATCTTATACACTGATAGTGAGAACGATATGATGGTCGTTGGCGATGATCCATGGCAGTAAGTTCTTCCATGTCTTCCAATCTCAATCACAACTTCTTAGCTGCTAACTCGAAATTGGCTTTTGTTATGGACAGTGATTTCTGCAATGTGGTGTTGAAGATACACTTATACACGAAAGAGGAAGTGGAGAATGCGAATGACGATAACAAGAGTTGTTTAGAACAAGCAGCTCTCATGATGGAAGCATCAAAGTCATCTTCTGTGAGCCAGCCTGATTCTTCTCCAACGGTCACTAGAGTTTGATATAAACAAACCAGAAAGAAGAAGTTTGTCTTTTTTCTTTTTGTGCTTTTAAGTGTGTTTTGATTACAAAAGACTTCAACTTGATCTTTATCTTCGTCTTTGTCGTTGGATCTGTCTCTGTTTGTTTGTTGTTCTTCTGGTCTCCATGGATTTGGATGTGTTAACTTTTTACTCAAGAGATTTGTGAGTTTATGGGATTTGTAGAGCATGCTGTTGGATGAGTTTGGATTGAGGTCTTAAATTTGCGATTGAGGTTTTCAATAAAATTACAATGTATATCTTAGTTTTGAAGTTTTCTAATGGATTTTTGAAAATTTCATAATAACCTATATGGATTTTTCTGTATATTTCTTCTAAAGTGAATTGTCAGTTTTAGAAGTGATGATAAAATTGTTTAGTATCAGTATTTAAACGACATTAAACAAGTTCGTAATGACATTGATTATTATAATTGATGCTAAATCACATATAAGTGATGTTGCATGTGGTTGTCATCAATCTCCGAAAAAATCACAAGAAGGAGAGACAAATCTATATATGTTGGAAACCAAAAGAAAAACGAAGAAGAACATTTCTTATTTCAAAGAATTATTTTCATGGTGTATTAGAATAAAGATCAATGATGGGGAGGATATTATGGTCTTCTTTTTGCTACTTGCATAATAAATTAGTACCATAAAATGAAGTTGCACGTTGTTGTATTGGTCATTGAAAGGTCGACTGTAATTTTAACATTTAGATGACTAAAAGAGAAAAAAACATAAAATGTGCAAAACTCAATAGTATTTTTTTTTTTTGAGAAAGAATTAGATCTTATTTTTGAAGAAAAATGGTTTGACAGTTACTTTCATTTCTCAGTTTTACCATCTCAATTATTAAGAAGATATGTACATATCTTGATATAGATATTTTCCTTCTCTTATGTTTCATTTTCATATTATATCAAATTTAGGTTTCTTGACTTGCACAAAAAGTATTGTGTATGTAAATGCATTAAACAAGAAAAAATTTTATACGTATTCGGTTTCTCGACTATTTACCTTTTTGTATAATGTTATATTTCATTTTCATAATTATTTCTAGTTTAGATTTCTTGCCTTGCATAAAAAGTATTGTCTATATGAATGCATTTTAATGAAAATCTTTTATACGTCTTCGCTTTCTCAACAATTTTTCTCTTCGTATATCGTTATATTTCATTTTCAAACTTATCATGTTGACATCAATTTTTTTTTTGAACTTCTTTTTTGTCACCATTTTTATAAATCTTGTAATAAAGAACATATTAACATCTGTAGAAAAAAAAATCGTGTTATACTACTGTGATTTGTCAGGAATCACATACAATCATTTATTATTTTGATATTTTTTCAAATTAAAATTTAACTTTAGTTTATTATACTTTCTATATATATATATATATTATATTAAAATTTAATATTTATCACTTTATGAATATTTCATAATCTCTGTATTTTATTAATATAAGGTATTAAATTAATGAAAAAATAATGCAATGTTATCATCTCATATGTTACAATGTACCAAAATCCGTGGGATAGATGTATTTGTAGTTGGTAAATTAATGGTGTACATAGAATTTTTTTCACGTTTATTTTAAAACATATATGTTACATATACATGATTGATTATTATTATATTACTATGATTGATTTAATAATGATGAAATTACACACAAAAAAATATATCCATGGTCAACTCTAGTATTTCAGCGTCCTAATGCATTTTTTTCTTCCAAAATAGTCTTATATTATAAATATATATATATATATATATATATATATGCTGATTTTTTTGTAACATCTACTTTATTAATAGGCATTAGAGTTAGAGTAATCACAATGTAAATCATATATTATATATATGTGTATATATATGCTAATGTTTATTTTCCATTTTTTTTTAAATGTGACAGCAACATAATTCTAAAATAGCACAATATAATAAGAAGAAATAAGGACATATGTAACAATAACATAATTCTGAAAAAAAAAATAACATAATAAGAAGAAATGAAGAATTTTGAAAGAAAAAAAAAACACAGCATAATAAAAAGAAATGAGGAAAAATGTATAAACATATAAAAATAAAACAACACAATAAGAAGAAATGTGTAATCTAAAAAAAAAACACAACATAATAAGAAGAAATGAGGATAACCTAAAATATGTTTTTTTCTTTCTAAAGACTTAACTTGGATCGCATCAAAAATGATTAATAATAATCAGATTTGGAGTGAGGAGGATGACCATCATGATGATGTTCATTTTCAGAGATGTTTTCTATCTTGAAACTCATGCTTTGGTTTTGGTTATACTCTGGTCTGTAGTTCATGTTGAATTCAGGAACAAATCCCTCAGGAACATTACCATGACTATTGTTTCGAAACGATAGTGTATGATTAGGGAGAGTCGTGTTTTGGCTGTAGAACGCGTTCATATTCACCATTCTTCTTTGATTCAACTGGTCCAAATCCGGATTGATATTATTACCACCATCAACCCCAAAAGGAGCACTACTAGAACTTCCGACATAGAAGTTTTGATGAGGACCAGTTGCTTGAAAAAATTTGGAGGCTTCAAGTGTAACTACTTTCTTCAAATTTTCAAGATTACATTTGAATCCGCTGACTTGAGCCAATTCAAGTTCTTCAATTGGATCTTCCCACCAATTCCCAGGCATTTTAGAATTTTCTCTTATTTTCTTTAACTCTTCATTCTTCTTTTTCTCCAATTCTAATTGGCCCATCACCTGCAAAAATAATTGTTGTAATTTTAAAATTTTTATGTGAAAAAACCCATTTGGTAACATCTCAAATTAGTTCATCGGAGAAATAAGCATATATACATATATTGAGAATATTGAAATAACATAATCTAAATAAGAATATCAATCATGTCATTAATTTTCATACCATATCATTAGCACTTTTCTAACATATCATGAGTATATAAATCTCTAATTATGGATTAAATGTCTACTTTTTACTGTATACTAGATTAGTTATTCACGACAAAAATTATGTGTATATATATTTAAAGAAAATATATATTTGAATACAACGTGTGAATTAAGGTTTTAAGTTTCTTATTAATATCAAACATAATAATGTTTTTAAATAAAGATAAAAACAAAAATTTACCTGAGTAAGATGATCGTTCAGTTCTTGAATGACAGAATTTCGATGAGACTCACTAAGTTGCATGTTGTTGTGTTGATGAAGAGGTGGATGATTATTGTTTAAGAATCGATCAATTACGGTTTCAACATTTGGATGACCAAAAGAAAAGACTTTTCGACCTGGTGAGAACACAATAATGGCGATTTCTGCACCACACAATGTGCAAAGCTCACTAGCCTTCTTGAAAAGCCCAGATCTTCTTTTTGAAAAAGTAACTTGAAGGTTACTTTCATTTTTCATTTTGGCCATCTCAATTTTTTGACGACCTTTACTTTTTTTCACCATTTTTTTAGTGATAGTTGGAAAAAGAAAAAAAGGATTGGTGTTTGCACAATGGAAATTTTCTTGTATTTATAGTGGAATATTACATACCAGCAATGAATATTTTGAGTTGTCTAAGAGTAATTTCAACTTTAATTTATTATATTATATGTTTGAATTCCAATTTTACCAATTTTGGTACATTTCAATATCTTCATATTCCATCAATATAAGGTATGCAATTCATATTAATTTGACTATAATATTATCATTTCATTTGTTACAATGTATCATAATCTGCCACCTCTAACTATTTGTGATATTTACATATTTATTTAATAATAATAATAATATTAATTAAAATAAATTGAGTTATAGCGAAAAAAATAAAAATTCACTAAGAATATCGTAATTCAACACGTTAGAAAGGGAAATTGAAAACCAATATTTGTACCAATTAATACAAATATTTTGCCAATTGTGGGAAAATTTTAAACTCGGAAATTAAATTATTATGCGTTTATATTCGTCGGTATTTTCTAAAATATAGTAAAATATAGTATATATAACGACAAATATATTCCGTTATATTTTATATATGATTACGATTATATTCGTTGCTAGATGTTATCAACAGTGAGTCAGTGACAAATATTTATGATGAAATGGTTATATAATTATCTTAGCAGTTGTTGTAATCCGATCAGTCCAATGCGATATATATATATATATGCATGATTCAGAAGAAAAAAAACGGGGAGTTATTTTGTTACGTTTCGTGCACATATCCATCTCATATAATTATTATCCAAAAACAGTATTTTTTTGTTTTGATAGAATAAATTTTAAAAGATTAGATCTAACGAAATTTAATTTTTTGATAGATTATTTATAGGGTGAATTGAGTTCATAAATTTTGCACAAAATGTTGTTCTTTTGTAAAGATAGAAATTTAGTTATCTATGTTAAATGCAAAAACTAATATCGTAAAAAATGGATACCATAAGATTACTTGTATAATTGGGAGTTTTAAGATACTTTATTTTGGTTTTATTATAAAGAGTCATATAGCGAGTTAGCGACAATGGTAAATTCGTTATTATTTCTAATAAATTGACAACATATGTATGTCAGTGTACGTCTAGTATTACTTACATGGTTTCTGTAACAAAATGTGTCAATTTTTTTTTTTTAGTTTTGAAAGATTGAGAGTGATACCATTTTTCTATCCAAGACTGGTAATGCATGAATATGTGCGAAAAATAACGAAACTAGGGTCGGCCTATGAGAAACCAGCAGTATACTAATTAGTTTCATATGTGGTATGGTCTTTGAAACTTTAGTACGTGTAATAAGTTGTCTTGCGAAACCTTATTAAATAATTTATATATCTTTTTATGAAACCAATTAGTATAAGAGTAATTGCATAGAATATCAATAGAAAACTTAAAATTTAGGTGAGTATCGGTCAATTTATATATATTCATTAAAGTCACCCTAAAAATGATGGTACATTCGAAAGAATATACCAGATAAAATACCGGCCAAGAGGGATCTTCAAATAATTATTTGATTAGTTTTGTAGAATTTAATAATGGTAAAATATTAGTTTTTGTTATATGGTACATAAGGAACTTTTATTTATAGTGAATTTTCATCTTTTGAAATTATTTAAAGTTAGAAAATTATGGTCAGTATATATATATATATCAAAATAAATAGATATTTAGAAATTTTGTGGAACCACTAGGATATGTGACTTGGTCTTGTGAAGTATTTTCTAAAAAGAAATCTAATTAAAAAAATTGAATTCATTAATATGAAGTACAGTAAAATCTTGCAAAAATTATATTAAGAAATATATAATTATTATTTTTCACATATTAAGAAATATGTTATTATTTTGTAAATATAATCATTTTTAGAGAGAGGTGTATAAGCATTTATTTATTTATTACATCTAATATTTGTGTTACAAATTTACAAGAATGAATTTAAATCTCTTAAAATCATCAAGTTTATAATAAAATAAAAAACTAATAAAATGTAGAAAGATGTGGTTTAAAATCTGACAAAAAAATGTAACTAGGATCATATCTCAACATTCTTGTCTCTTCTGCTATTTCTTTTATTAGTATAACTTTGCGCAATATTTCGAAAGTATTTTAGTGGTGCTTCAATTTTTGCACAATTCACACCGGATTTGAGCCCAAACACGTATTATTTCCAAATGTTCCTAATAATAAATAACTATGAATGGGATTTGAACATCATACCCATGAATAAATACTCAAGGGGGAAAGTCTACGAAGTCATTCGGTCAGGCGATCTGGTTCAAAGCAGGTATTCCAAGGCAAATGTTTCTTTGCTGGCTATTCTTGTTGAATCGCTGCCCTACTAAGGACCGCATCATTAGCTGGGGACTGTCGACGGATCCTTCATGTCTCCTCTGCAATTCACACCCTGAATCTAGGGATCATCTACTTTTTGATTGTGATTTCTCCTGGCGGATCTGGAGTAGAGTAGCTCAGAGATGTGCTTTCAATCCACCCCGTGGATGGAGTGACAACTTGACAGCCATGCAAAACCTTACGGGCACAAAAGAATCAAGGAGACTTTTATTGTCAACGATCTACGTGATTTGGTCTGAGAGAAACAATAGGCTACATCAGAAAACTTACAAATCAGTTGACACACTTCTGGGTATACTGGATGGGAGAATTCGGAACAGAATTGCAAGCCTCCGTGACATGAATCAAATCGCAGCTTCGCGAATGCTACAGATCTGCTTTTCAACGAGCTCTTCCTCCGGAGGCTTCTGAAGCTTAGAAATCCACCAATTGCTCGAGGACAAAACTGCTTCAAGGGGAATGCAAAGTCAATTTCTTCTTCTTACTTCTCGATTGTTCTGGGCAACGAGAACGTCTCCACTTCATCACACAATTGGGTCAAATTAAGTTATTTTCTGGATATGTATATGGGCTTTTCTATGGGCTTTATTACCAAACTGGCCGTTGGCCTCATTAACTGCTCGGGCTGGGCAATTGTATTTTCTTTTATGCTTTTCAATAGTAAATCAGTTTCAAAAAAAAAAAAAAAAACAAACGCTAAGCGCGTGTCGTTCAAGAGTTGCTTAACACTGTCATTATGCAATGTTCGACTTTGGTAAGAACCATGAACTCAATGCACACAATTTTACAGTGGAGGGTAAAAAAAGCTGATTTTTATAATAAATAAATAAAAATTGGAGCCCATAATTTACAATGCTATATCTCACTATGGCTCTTGGCTTCCGAATAATTTTATAATCGTCCACAGAAAAACAATAAAAGACCTATTCGAGTATACAAATTACCAATTAAACCGGAACCACCTGTGCCCACTTTTCTGCCTATTCAGTAAACTAAATCAGCCTGTGCCTTGCTTTGCAATATACATCCCTGCAGTGTAGCAGACAAGGGCCACGATTCTGAACCGATGATATTGAAGAGAGTCAACAACATCGTAAAAGCAAGAAAATCAAAATACCAGTTCGATTCTTGCCTGCACAGAGAGAATCAAGCAAATCTTGGCTATCTCCGGTATGCTGTCTGATGGTCCTGTTGATTGTTCTGTGCATAGCGTTAAGAATCAAAAGGAACACCGAATCATCCCGAGAGAGAGAGAGAGAGAGAGAGAGAGACAGAACAAAACAGGAAGAAATATCACTCAGAATCCGAGTCAATGGAGAGGAACATCCGAGGTCTTACAGAACGCTTCTGGCGAGGAAATGAAAATGGATTATCTGATCTTTGCTTCTTTGCCTTGTCTTGTCTACCGTCGTCATTCATACCCAGAAGCAACGAAGCTGCACATACGCAGTAACAGTCAGTAAATGTTCCACATGGACTATGGATATAAAGAGGAGCATCGTCAAAGAAAATTAGCTACATTTTAAAACTAAAACAGATCTTTCTCCTTCAGTTGTTTACAAGCCCCAGCAGCTAATAAAGTGAAGAAAAATGAATCGCAACATCATGAGCAGGATCCACATTTATAGGTCCCTTGATGGTTGCAGGAAAGCATATAATATGTCTCAGTCAGGGAACGAACCAGTCTCTGTCGTAGTATCCAAAGAACCTTCCCTTGTAGACACCTGCTGGCTTGAGTTAAGCCCGTTTGCAGTAGCAGTAGCAGGCTCTCCGTGACTCCCACAGGCGCTATCGCCTAGCCTAAGCGAGATCCAGTCATCACTGCGGATACCATTTGACATATCAGCTTGGTTTTTAAAACCCGACTGAGCTGAAGCATCTGGTTTTGTTGGCAAAAATATTTGAAGTGAGGGATCGTCTCTACCAAATGCAAGAGGATTGTCAACTAGGCCATCGTTTGCAACTGCTTCAGATCTTTCATCCAAGCACGGAACCACAGGAATAGATGCCATTGATGTCTCAGGAGCCATGGTGTAACCTCCATTTATTTCAGGAGCACAGTTTAGTGAGCCATGATGATGCAAACCAACTAAACCTTCTGAAACGTCAGCATCAGATGCAAATAGTTGGAACCCAGGGGGTTCTGGAGTTTCTGAAGGAAATGACCAAAGGGGAGTATCAAATTCGTCATCATCATTGAAAAGACCCAAGCGTGAACTTCCCCCAGCTATGGTGTGTGGGTCCTCATTATATGAGTTAATTATTCCAGGAGGGTTCAGAGGAAAATTTACCCCACCATCGGTTCGACAACCACTGTATGCAGGTCCAGGAGTGATAACTACATCATTTTCTTCATCAGAATCGCTTAGAATGATGACTTCATTATTTCTATCCTCTCCAGGCTGGTTTCTGTCAGGAAAGTTATAACCTGAATCGACATTCATGGAAATGGAATCAAGTTCAATGCCGTTGGTTCCAAAGTCAAAGGTTCCAATAGCATCCTGGTTTACGCTTGCATCATCACCATCCCTACCACTTCCAGTAGCACTACTACTCATTGGTATAACATTCTTCTCCCGATACCCAACCTTTTCTTGCCTATTACTGGAAGATAATCCATTTGTATTAGGTTTGCTAACTTCCCAAATGCCATTGCGATTCTTCCTTATGCCAAGTTTCAGAGGGGTTGGGCCATCTGAGAAACCTTCTTGTTTAACCGGAATTAACATTTCCATCTTCCGTTTAATCTCATCAGCAGAGGGGCAAAGACTACCATCGGGTGCGTGCCACTGTGAGAGTTCCCCCAATTCCCTACGCTCACTCTCTTTCTTGTACTTTACACGCCAAGAACCATCAGGTTTCAATTCAATTTCAGTCACCTCTTCATCACAATGCTTCATCTGTCGTGCAAGAAGACAACAAATGAACAAATGCGTAGATACAAACATTCAAGAATTCTAGTATTCGCAGAAGTATACCTTAGACGTGATGCGGTTAAAATACGGATCCACGATTACATGCTCCACTGAGTAGTTCTTCATACAAACAGGGCACTGCCACTGCATGTAAACAAACCAGAGAACAAATAAAGTCACAAAACAAGAGAAATAACCCAATGTTTAGACAATGATAGGAGACCTGCCTTTCTGGAACGTTGATTCAACTCCACAAACACCTCAAGGTCAAAACCTTTCATGTGCACACAGGGTAAAAATCTCCCAGCAACTTTTATCCTAGAACCGCTCATCTAATAACACAAGCAAAGAAGACATTTAAAATTGAGTCTGCAAGGAAATGTACACGTGCACAGCAGCAGATAGCCATAGGAAGATGATAAGCATCAGTTACGTGACTGCAATAAGTATGAAAACTGAGCGACAGGCTATTAGTAACTTACAGGACACCGGAGATCGAAACCAAAGAAATCAGCAACAACTTCAATGTCACTATCACTGTCGGCATTATCATCTCCACCACCACCTCCAATGCATCGTCGTACACGTGCAAGAGCATCTTCAAGCCTCTCCCCTTTAGTCTCTTCTGGAATCAAATTTAGAACCTAGATGCGAAAATGAGTAAATATTGAGGCAACTTGGATCACAATAACTGAACTCCGAAGCATCCAAGAACACTAACAATAGTGGAAAAAAAGGGAAATAATATGTTGCAGCACGACGACAGACGACACTTAAGTAAACAAGTACAATCAAACGAAGCTTCATCTTGCACACCATGGATCATACAAGACCACGTTCAGATTGAAATAGAGGACGATGAATAAGACTCTAATTTTTGAAATCTGACCAACATTTCAAGATTTAGTGGGAGTGGGAAATAACAAGGGAAAAGTTAAATGTAAGGGTGTAACCATAGGTAACTTCCACATAATTCTTTCTTGGAATGCCAATTTAATTGCTTTCTTTCTGTATTCAGAAGATCATTTTGTTTCCTTTTTAAAACATTTGTCTTTGCTTCCCTGTAGACCGACCAAATCTTTTGAATGTTTCTCATGCAATATCTGTGATCAGTACCTGTTGTAGAGTCCTGCGCTTCACAAGTCTAACTCCAAAACAAAAACTCCGATTATCACTTCCACTCACGGATATTCTGTTAATTCCATCCCTAATACAAGGCGTGATCTGCCAAAATAGTAAAATGAGATGGTAACAAATTACACCACTGATTGCAAGAGTTTCAATGTATGAGAGATAGAATCCTATATTTAAGTCAAAAATGGTTACTACTCAAAAGAGATGAAAAACACACAATAGGTCCATCGTCGCGGCCGCTGGCCCCCAAAAGCTGTGACCCAGGTCGGTTAATTGCACGTACAGGCACACCTATGAAATGATAAGGTATATATCATGAATCCCATATCAGAAAACATAAAGCAGCATATTGAGTACGATCAAAATAACAAGAAAACTAAGACAATGTGTATGTGAATGCTATGCTCCCACGGGACTTTATGACTATGCAAGAAAACCCAATCCCCTATTTCGAAGGAAATGCTCATATCTGACTAAAACTCTGGAAAGATGTCACTGTCATACCATTGACCTGCAGATCAGCATACTGAGGCCACTGCATCCTGAAGAGAACTTTGTCATTCAAGAGCATACACCAAGCCTAAACAAAAGTAAATTCCAGTTAGAAACGCATAAGTAGATACATCATTATATATTTAAAGTACTTTACAAAATCCAACCTGAACATCGTACTCTTGTTTGGCCAACAAGTCCTTGTCTGCCCTTGTGATTTGAAATGTTCTCTCAACACTCTGCATTGTGTTTGTACTGGAAAGATTTGGATCGGAGTATTAGAACAAAGAAAAGCCAGTAACAGTATTTCTTCAGTAGTTTGTGATTCTTTTTCTCTAGATATTATAATGAATGTCTTATTTCAGTTCCCAGTTGAAAAGACAACTGACTAGCAGGACCGTGATTTGAGACTTAATCCACCACTATTACTCCTTCCCAAAGAAAGGAAAAGACAAAAGAAATATAAAGCACTAATCCACGCAATGCAGATGATTCATTAGTGATTTATTGCCGGGCATTGGAGGAAACAAAAACGTGAACGTTCAATGCAGGATGACACAGATGGTGATGTATCATCTAGGATAGCCCATTGACTACTTCAGCTTTTTTAAGTAAAAAATATTAACAATTGTAACTTTCATGAATGGGAATAAAGTAAACAAGTTCTAAAAGACATCAACAACGAAAATTTTGAACTTCTTACCCATCAATTGGGATGGACGTTGCAGTCAACCTCACTGGATAAAGTGGATGTGCCACTGTAACCCAAAACCTGCACAAGGAAAACCATGTTAGGACAGCCGCGAATCACAATACCAATGGATAACCAAAGTTGTTAATGTAAACATAACAATTAAATTTACGACAACATTCTAACTACTATGAAAACAGTACTAGAAGAAGAACAGCAATCACATGCAAGGAGATAAAAAAAACTAGAATGGTAAGCACATCAAATGTAAAAACATGTCTTTCTTTTCAACTGAAAGAATTATCATGCAATAGAGGAGGAACTCAGATGGAAAATTAATCACAACTGCTCAGAAAAGAAAAGTAAAATCCTTGAAAAACTTACGGGTCAGCTCGAGTAAGTCGGCATATTTCACAATAAAATGATTCAGGAAGAGGTGGATTTCCGTCCATAGGCTTTTCCGGGACAATAACACAGCCAACATGCTCCCAAACATGGCATCTTGGATCCTCACACTGAAATAGAAAAGGAAAAAAAAAACATAATTACAACCAGAAAGCATCACCGAACTTCATAAATGCAATCAACAATGAATACATCAGGTCATCGGCCATAATACACCAAGAGATGCTCTACAGCCAGCTCAAACAGGAATAGACACACCGAGTTTTTCCCAGATTACCTGTATCATTGAGTCTGTCTCTAGTGAACTTCCACAAACACATCGAACTTTAATTTCTGGTTGAAAGGGATCTTCAGGCTCCCCCTTAACTTTCAGATTACTGGTATCTGAACTTACTTGTCCTTTTGATGCTAAATCACTTGCCCCAGATACTTGCATTTTCCTATGTAACACAAAAAAAAAAAACATTTGGTAACAAAGTATCAACCAGTAAGAAATCTGTTGTAAGAAACTATCCCTCACCTATATGTATCATCCACTAGTTTTGCAACTTCTTCCCTCGCCACTGTATTCTTTTTAGACCACAACCTGGCAGCTGTCAGTAGGATTTAAAGACTGAAGTTAGTCAGAAGATGGCAGAGCTAGCAGTGACTTTTAATACACCAAGACGTGCATAAACAAAGAGAAGTGCTTCAATTAACCTTTTTCATCAGAAAGAAGGGTCAAGATCCGGTCGACAAGTTCCTGTACAAGAAAATTTCAAAAAGAATAAAAAAATCATATTTCACAATGGCAATAATCCAAACCCAACCCGAGTACTTAACAGTACCCTGTGAGCACCATGAAGCTAATCTGATACCTAAGCTGTGAATTCCCATGCATATCTACCCAACAAAAACTGGTGAAAAAAATCGCATACTCTTGGTGAGGTATGACTTAGATTCAGATTAGCAACTGCTGTATAATTACTCACAACAAGTATCACCCAAAACATGTGAAAGGTCCAATTATAACCATCTCAACATCATCTTCTGTGCGAGCATCAACCACAACCACAATTATAACAAATGGAAGATAAGCAGAACGATGTTAACCTGCTTCTTTCCCTGTTTCGAAAGTCCCAGCTGAGTGAGTACATCCTTGAGCTCTTTTATCCGAAAATACGAAAGTTTATCCTGCAACACACAAGAAACTAAACTTTGAGCTTAACTAAAGCAAGATAAAATCCACCAACAACAATCATGAACCTAGATAGAGCATCGTTTTTGACTCATAGTAGTAAAGACGAAACAGAATCCAGATCACGAACAGAGTTTAAAAAAGCAAAGCTCTTTGAAACATCCGCTCAGTATACAAAAAAAAAATCAAACACAGATAATAAAACATACGCATCCGTATAATTTGATAGAGAAAAGCACAGATCTTTTCCAGCCAATAATACCTTACAACTAGCTGCCAAATCCATGTCTTCAACCCAGACAAACAAGAAGCAAAGCTCAGTTCAAAACACGCCAACAATTAGTACCAAAAAGCCGTAAAATTCACACAGCATACAGTCTCCATACAGCAGCCGATCTAAACAACATGAAAACAAAATAAGAAAAATTACTCAAAACCCTTCAACTTCCAAGGAGAAAATCCAAAAATCAAAAATTAAACGGAAACACAAACCAAGGGATCGGATACTGCAGCAAAACTGAAGAAAATTAACGAGAGATGGGAAACTAGGGTTTCTTCAGCTCGATAAGATTTTTCCCAGGAAACAAAAAAATTATAAAAAAAAAAAAAAAGACACCAACCAGACGAGAAAAAATCGATCCTGCGGAGACGAAAACAAAAGAAGGGTAGCCGGACGAGTCGCCGATAATCAAATCCGGTTTAGTTACAGGCAATACGTCCGGGTTAAGTTCCTGTGTGGTCACGTGCACGATCCAAAATTGACGTGTTTTTGACTTTCGGTTCTTCCCCTCTCTCACCCACTACTATCTTTAGATTTACTACCATAACGGTGTCGTTTTTCTTTTTTCGAATATTCCATCTCCCACGTAGATTAACCGGGCCTTTTTTATTTATTTTCCTCTTTGTTTTGCTAATTTGCCGGTTTATAATAATATTTCAAAGCAATTTGGAAGTAATGAATTATTTTCATTTTTCAGCAGCTAGGCATGTCCTATTTAAATTTTAGAAAACCTTTTACTCGGTCAAATTTGGCAGGTAATATAAACGAATCTCCAAAAAACGATATCCAAATGAATAGGTATTCTAGAAGAAAATAGTACTTATTCGATTCAATCCGTTCCTAGAATCTAAATTCTTAAAATTATATTTCAGCACTCAAAATTTAATCAATTTAAATAAGATGTTCGTATTTCTTTTTGATGTAATGACTGATTCTATCTTTGCGGGGGCGGTGCGTAATTGTTAGGGATTTTACTATTGGATCGATTTATTGTTTCTCTTTGAACTTAACACAGAGAATTTGATCACCGAGTTCCCGGCCTCTAACCGGTACGTCTCGGGTGGGAACCGTCTTCCACAACATCCACTATCAATCAAAAGATTTACACAAACGCTCTAAGCGCTCTCCTTGTGTAACAGGTGACACCAAAGAAGACACAACAAAGAAGAGTAAAGACAAAAAAACAACTCTCTCTCGCAAAGACATGACTCGAACAACGTCTTAGCTTAGTTTCTTCTCATGTGAACTCTCTAAACTCTCTAAACTCTCTCGACTTTCTCTTTTTCTCTCTTGTGTTAGGGTTCTTCCAATCTCACGTATCCCTTTATAGCAATACCAAGCCGACATTGTCTTCTACGTGATTTCCTTTTGTTATAACTCCATCAGATGGGCCTAAATAGAATTAGCCCAATTGTTGTTTGCTGTATTTTATATTGACCCATAGAGAAATAATAAACTGAGGCTCATTTTCTCACAATCTCCACCTTGGGCCCAGTTTACTTCTCCTCTCTCTCT
>OVAY01001771.1:0-24715 GCA_900406395.1 Kernera saxatilis | reverse complement strand
TTCTCATAAATTTTGTTTAGTGAGAATTTGAAGATATTAGAGGATTAAATGTAAATTTTGATAAAATAAAAGATATTTGGCAGCTTTTCATTGCTTGATTTTGAGGAAACTTTAAAATATTATATAAGATATATATGACAAATGAGTTGTTGTATAAATTTATTTTTTATGTAAAACAAATTAATGAAATTACTTTGTAAAAAAATAAAAAGATGAAGAAACACATCTACCAATAAATTTCTAAATAACACTATATAATGTGATGTTCTCCACCATAAAATAATTATATTGAATATCGTAATTTTCTATCACTAAAATAATTATATTAAATATTTTACTAACCATAATGATACTTTGAAATGTTCTAACATAGATAAATTCACTAATATATATATATATATATATATACATTAAATTCTGACAAGAAATAAATAATTAAATAATTTAATTTAATAGATAATAATGTATTTTGATTTGAGAGAAAAGACACATGTCAAAGGGAAAGATATCACATGTCATCTTCTTAGAGTTTCATTTTCAAAATTATCTCTAAGCTCATAGAAAATTCATAAATACCGTGTATTGTGATGTTGTCTCCTATAATGCATGATTGCCGGTTATAAAATTTTATCTTTTATATATTGAAATTGTGAAATCGAAATATTTTATATAATCATTTCTAATAATATAATATTCATATACAAAAACTTAAATATTAAAAAAATAAAACAGCTAAAAAGTAAGAAAAGAGTAAAATATATATCATATCATATCTTACCATTATACTTATCGTAGACCTCGTATGAATGAAATAGTATAGTAAATTTTATATTAGCTCTCCAACCTACAAAGTTGACATAAGAAAAAAGTTAGAACTCCATCAGTTGTATTGAAAAAAAATTGTTATAAAATTTACAAAATTATGAAATACTTGAAATGTGATGGATAGTAGAATGTATGTCTTGTTATTTATAGGAAAATATGTGTTTTATATGTTACAAAATAATATTGGGTTATAATTTATAATGATTTAAGTGGTGTTTAATGGCTGAGTAGTTAATATTGTAACGATTTGACTTATTACACCCCACTTGTATGCATTCAATTGAAGATTGATCTAAAAATTATACATGAGTTTAATTGTTAATAAATATTATATATTAAAAGATAAAATTCCAAATGGTCCAATAAAAAAAAATGAAACTTTAATCATATGTGTGAATTGTGTTTAATAGGTTATTATATAATGAAAAAATTATTGAACTGTAATGTATTTTTGTTATACCTTATACTTTGCTTTATGCTTCTCAAACACATTTAGAAAAAATGTATTTACCAAAAAACATTGCAAAATAGTTTAACAATAACATTATATAAGATATTTATTTGAGAATGAAAGGAAAATAACAATTAGTTATAAGAAAATCACATAAAAAACTATTAGAATATATAAATAGTTATAGAAAAATCATTAGAATATACAAATTAATTAATTATAAATTTATTTGATGAAAATAAAACAAAGAATGTGTTTTTCATAATGATTTATTTGGTTTTGAAATAATGTTAATACATGATAACATAATTAAATCAAATAAAAATAGATAATGATGTGTTTGAGTTTAAAAAAAAAAATACATTTCAAAAAAAAAAGTACCACGTGTCAGCTTCTCAGAGCATTGAGTTTGAAAAAAAAATTACTTTATTATATAAGATTCATTGCGTATACACGCACACTCTAACGTAGGGGCATTGTCGGATTTAATAGAAATGTACAGTGTACAAAATAGCCACTTTGTTATTTCGCTAATATTGCTTTCAATCCTTGCTATGAGATGCAAATTCTGTTAAATGTATGTCTTATTTTCTTTCCTTTTTTTTTTTAAACCACACACCTCAGAGGCTCAGACCCTATAAGATTTTTGGCTTCATTTGACAGTACGACATCTGATGTATCAAAATGAATATTTTTAAAAAAAAATGAATACTCAGATATTAAAATGAATATTTTGTGAAAAAATGAATATTTAAAAATAAAAAATATTATAAAAAATCAGAGGTGAAATTTATAGTCTCCGTGATTTTTAAAAAATACATCGTAAAGGGAAAGAAATCCCTAAGAATTGAAAAACAAAAAAAGCAAAGATAAATAATCCATAAAGTAAATGTATAGTATTTTGTTGTCTGAATATCCCATCAGAAAGTCTCGTAACTATGGCCGCCAAAGCACCGCAGAGAAGGATGAAGAAGAAGACGAAGAATCCTCATCTTTCTCCGTCGTTTTCATCACTTCCAGATGAAATCATTTTGAATTGCTTAGCTCGCGCCTCCAGATCTGACTACCGTTCCCTCTCCTTCGTCTCCAAGAGCATCCGCTCTTCCCTCTCTTCCCCAGAGCTCTACACAACTCGTTCCCTGATCGGAAACACAGAGCCTTGCCTCTACCTGTGCCAAGAGTTACCCAATTACGATCGCTGGTACACTCTTGACCAAACCCTCATCACCAAGGGCTGGATTAAGGATGAATTAAGCTTATCACCGATAAGACCCTCTTCTTCCTCTGCTCCATTAAAATCATCAACCACTGTAGCCGTCGGTTTCGAGATCTACCAAATCGGCGGAACCATCAACAACGACGACGAGAGGCCGTCCTCGGCCGTTCGTGTGCTTGATTGTCGGACTCGTACGTGGCGTGATGCTCCTGATATGACGGTGGCAAGGAAAGGCGCCGAGGCTGCTTTGATAGACGGTCAGATCTTTGTAGTTGGAGGAACAGAGGAATCCATGAATTGGGCTGAGGTTTTCGACCTAAAGACTCAGACTTGGAAACCATTGTTGCCTAGCCCTGGCGCTGAAGGCGCTAAAGCTGTGCTTTATAGAGGAAAGGTACTTGTTAGCGTTCGAAGTGAGCTTAAAAGGTATGCATATGATTCCCAAGCAGGAAGATGGAAGGAATTTCCAGACTTTGGTTTTCTTGATGTAGGCCCTAGTTTCTTTAGCAAGCTACCCGAGCGTGTAGCTTGGTGCGTTATAGAAAATGTAACGTTTAGTGTTCTTTTCGCTAAGTTCTTGTGGTATGACTCAGAGCGTGTAGAATGGTTCAAGGTTGGGGGTTTGGAAGATCTGTATGCCAAGAATGTTATTTGCTTCGATACAGTTCGTTTGGCTAACTATGCTGAGAAACTCGTAATTCTATGGGAAGAGAAACGTTTACTCAAGTTTCCGGTGGCCGGGACGGTGCGTTGTAAATATCGCTGCAAAAACAAGAGAGTTTGGTGCGCGGTGATTAGGTTGGAGAAGCGCATAGGCTCTTCTGGATTAGAGATTCGGGGGGAGATTGAACGCTTGAATGCCGTGCTTACAGTCCCTGAATCATATCAGGTCTTGTGCTGTATCACCCTTTGATCCATTTGCCGAGTCCTGAAATTTCATCTTGTTTGGTCTTTATGTATGTTTGTAATACTTCATGGATGGTAAATGTCATATTGAGTATTGAGTTGATAGCCCCTTACGGGCATTTCGATACCAGTTCAAGTAGCTAATATGGTGAAAGACCTTAGCTTGTTGATAACAGGGAAAACTGATTCTTGATTTCATGGATGGTAAATGTCATATTTTCACTTTATGTATGTTTGATTCTATTTTTATATCTTTCTCTGCTTTTCTTATATACATTGCCATCATCCAAAACTACATCATCTAAGCGAATCATAAGGTCACACGTAAACAAAGGATAAAGAATGAATTTAAAATGTAAAAACATTGAAAATGTAATCGATAAACATCTGATTAGATCAAACAGAGATAATGACAGACACCTTAACATGAAACTACTTTTTAGTACAGTTGCAATACAGACACAACTCAAACCTTTAACATGAAACAAGGGCTCTATGATGTTTACAGTCCCAATTCATATAAAGTCGTGAATGTGATGGAAATGAGTTCAAAATAATTATCTGCGTAATGTGTGTAAAAACATTGAAAATGTAATTTAGTAACTGATCAAAGATTTCAAGATTTCTGATTTGATCAAACCGAGATAGTGTGACATACACCTTTCTAACATAAAGAATCTCACCTTAATTACTTGGATTCATGGATCGCAAACTACTCGATAAACATCTGATTAGAGATTTTTCTGATTTGATCAAACAGAGATAATGACATACACCTTAACATGGAACTACTTTTTTTGTACAGACTTGCAATACAGATTACAGACACAACTCAAACCTTTAACATGAAACAAGGGCTCTAAATAATTGTCTGTGTAGTGTGTGCTTTAAAAATCGGAATGACTAGGTTTACCTTCTTGTAACAAAGAGTAAAATAATTATACAATGGAAGAAGAATATTCAGTGATTCCTTGCCATGTTACAACTAATTAATCAGATATTAAATTACACATTGATAAACATGAGTTTACATTAACTAACCCGAAGAGTGGCTCTGTTTCTGTGAAGAATTGTGGCTCGATGAAGATGAAGACTCGGTAAAGAAGATCACAGCATCATCGGTGTCAACTAAAGCTTGAATCGATCTTGGAAAAGGAGGCGGATTCACTTCCAAGACACCTTCAAGAATCTGAACAACTTGACTCATCGCTGGCCTATGACTCTCCTCGTCTTGTATGCACCAGCATGCCACTTTACAAGCTCTCGTGAGCTCCTCGATATCCACGGCCTCGCCCTCTAGTCTCGGGTCAAGCAGCGAGAGGATATCTCCATCTTTGGTGAGTACTGTTGCGGCCAAACTCGGAAAGAATCTGACTTTCCCGTTCTCTGTTTGCTCAGTGTTTCTTCTCCCAGAAACAAGCTCGAATAGCATCATCCCGTAGCTGTAAACATCGGCTTTCGCTGTTATCGCCACTCCCGATATCCATTCTGGTGCAAGATACCCTCTTGTGCCTCTCATTGTCGTCAAAACCCTGCTGAAATCTCTCCCCACGAGCTTGGCTAAACCGAAATCAGCAACTTTGGGACCGAACTGTGAATCTAACAAGATGTTTTCGGGTTTTATGTCGCAGTGAATGATACAGTCTCTGCACTCGTCGTGTAAATAAGCCAATCCTCTAGCAGTCCCTAACGCGATCTGGTACCGAAGTTTCCACCCGAGGACGGTCTTTTCTTCGGTTGGATTGATGAAGAGATGAGAATCCAAAGAACCGTTAGGCATGTAATCATAAACCAGCACCCTCTTGTTTCCTTCAGAGCAAAACCCGCGAAGCCTCACTAGATTCACGTGTTGGATCGTTCCTATCGTCACTACTTCCGTCCTAAACTGCTTCTCCCCTTGGCTTATACCCTCAAGCCTCTTCACCGCAATGTCACTAGAATCCGCTAAAACCCCTTTGAACACCGAACCAAAACCTCCTCCTCCTAGTTTCTCGGAGAAGTTCTTTGTCGCGTTCTGTAATTCTCTATAGCTAAACGCAGCTAATGAACCATCACTCTTATGTCCTCCCATTCTCTTCCTCCTCCGGTACCTTAAGAATACGATTACGGCCAACAGAACGAGAACTATCACCCCTAACGAGCCAAGAACCACGCCGAATATCATCACTTTGTTACTCTTATTGTTACTCTTACCGGAAGAATCTTTAGGCATGTCGGAAGCAGCGAGTCTAAGATAAAATGTATTCCCCTCGCTGTTATCTTCTTCGAGTTGTTGAAGATTCAAGACATCTTTAGTCCACATCAAGCATCGGTTCGAGCCTTCATCATGTGCATAGGCCTTACAAGAACAATTCCCTAGACAAGCCGATCCGCAAATACTAAGACTCGTTAACCCCAATACCTCTGAATTGTCAGGTAATTTCACGTTGGAAAGAGGCAGAAACTGGTTAATGTCTCCACGAGAGCATTGTAGGTCAGTGTTTCTAACGCAGCCTGCAGAGTAATCCTTCAAGTCCCAATCTTTCTGCGACTGGGGCCTAAACGCTTGAGGACATTGGCAAAAAGGTTGAGACTTGTCATTGCAAATCCCAAAGGAGCCACAGTAAGCGTAGACCTCGCATTGTTGCCGAGGCTGAGACCAGAACAGGTTCCATAGCTTGCTGGGCTCTAACCAAGTGAACTGCTTGATCTGTCCAGACACATCCATGGCGAACCGTGACACATTCAAGTGGTTGTAGATGGAGTAAGTGAAGTATAACTCTGTCGCGTTCGACACGAAACTAAAGTTGTAGATGAAATTGAGTCTCATTTCAGGGACCGAATCAAAGATCCTGCTCTGAGGGTTCCAAGGACCACTTGACCAGTACTGAGTCGATCCGTTATAGAGGATTTTGTAAGCAGTGGACTCGTCGAGCTCGAGAGAGAACAAACCTGGTGATGGGTCTTCTTCATTCTTCCACGAGATAAGTCGTTGACTCTTTCCGGTTCGTCTTTCAAACCGGATTTTGACTCCGGGAAGCCACGTGTCACCCGGATGATCAAAGCTTTGCCATAGAACAGAGTTTGATTCGTCTCTGAGAACGAGATTACCGTCGTCGAGCAAAACCGCTTTGAGAACAGAGGAAGAGTTGGTGGAATTGAGACCGGTGGACCAAACCGGAGTCTGGTTTTGGCCATCGAGTAAGAGTAAGTTACCGTTGGAGATTTTGAGAACTGATGTGTTCTTGTCGGAGACTGGTTTGTCTCGATTAGCTACCCAGACGATTGTTTGTTGAGAGAGTTGCGCGTACCACATGCCTATGTAGAAGTTTGAAGAAGTACCTGGTCTGAAGAAACCCATTTTGAAAGTTCCATCGGAAGAGACGATTGTCTGGTCGCCGGAGAGAGTGAAGTTGGCGGAGATCGTGTCGGCGGCGGAAGAGATATGGATGCATAGGAAGAAGAAGAAAGAGAGGGTAAAGACGAAGAAGGGAACCATGGGAAAAGCTTAGAGGAAAGAGAGATGGAGAGAGATCATATGAATATATGAAGAGGAGTCTCCGCTTTTTACAAATCTTTTATAAGTCTATGGTCGTGTCCGTGACTCGCCGTGAGGTTTGGTTTGTCAATGGCGAATCGGAAAGAAGAGAAAAAGGAGATGTGTGGTTGGTTTTTTATCGGAGAAAAGTCAAACAAGTTGTCCAAATATATGATGATGGGACCCACCGTGAATCTTCTCTTGACCTCGTCAAAACTCAATTATTACTCGTCATTATACGTTTTGTTGTGAATATAAAATGCGATATTCATAAGTTGCATATAAACCGGACTAACAACACCCAAATCGCACTATGGTTGAGTCTCACACCACCGGGAATGTTGACAGAGATAGTAGTCTTACTTGAAAAGAAAAGTCATTGGAAAATAATTAAATTATTTTCAAAGGCTAACTTCATTAGTATAGCCCATTAATGTTATGGATGCCAAAATTTGTGTATGTGAGTTATGTGAATGAGATCATGAAATTTAGGAGTCAAAAACAAAAGAAAGCATGAAAATGAACAAAGCGATACAATGAGTTTTGAATTCAATGTGTCATTTGTTTTGCAATTGAGCAAGGATGACATGATGTTGCACGATCAAAAGTAACAATCAGTTTTATGCCTCATCTCATGCTAACGGAAAAAATAACCCTAAGCATGGTCTCTATAGTTTAAACCCTAAGCATTTGAAGCACAACTAAAAGGTATCTGGATTTGGAGTAAACTAAAGAAGATATCAAATGGATCAAAGAGATCAGCAGCAAAATAAATAAAATAATTTTTTCAGTAGCTTCTTCATCAACAGAGATCGAAAACCTTAGAGAACAAATCTAATCTTTTTTTTGCCGCCGAACAGATCTAATCCGGTTAACAATGATGAAAGATAACCTCAGAGGATGAAAGATAACCTCATAGATATGGAGAAAAATAACATCAGAACGTGGGCATACCATCTGGACTTGAAATGAACGATTAATTCTCTAATCTCAAGAGAAACTTTAAACGGCTTGCGACTGTGAGATTATTAGCTCATTATAAATGATGTGTATTAGAAAAAATGTTGTTTTTGTCTTGGCAACTTTATTTAGAACCCTAGATTTCAATTTGCATTTGTTTCCCTGATAAGATTCATTGAAAGTGTAAATTAGTAAATGGAAGATGATTAATCAAAACAATATTCTTTCTGAAATATTTACAAAATTACTTCAACATTTTAAGCAAATTCAATTTTCATCATCTTCATGATTATGAAATTATATGTGTAATTCAGTTGTACTAATTTTGCATTTTTATTATTTTGATCGTCAACTTATATGAACTAATTAAATGATAACAAACTAAACATCTTTAGATTTCAAACCCTGATTATCATACCCTGATTTCTCCATTTCCAAATAGATTGGGAATCTTAATTTGAGAACATTCATATTTGTTGTGTTTTGAGTTTAGCTTTTGAAAATTCTGAAAGAGATGGATATTGGTTCGAAAGAGTTATTGTATAGATGTAATAGATTCTTAAAGCACTCTCTTAGCTTCTTGTATACATCATATCATCATATATACCACACACGGCACTCTCTTAGCTTCTTGTATACAATCCCACCATCTTTTAGCATCTTCATCGATCAATGAAGAATCATGTTCTTTGGAGCTCATTCCCTTCACAGGCTCATTAGATCATCTTTTTTTTTNTTTTTTTTTTTTTTTTTTTATTCTGGTTTCTACTAAGGCAGTTATTTTGAAAACAAAAGGAAAGACTTCCAGGAACGGTAACACACTTTGATCTGAGTTTGTTATGTTTGATTTTAAAACTCTAATTTCAAAGTTCAAACTTGTTCTTGAAGAAGAGAATTAAAAAAAAAAAGAAAAAAAAAGAAATACTTTAGGATTTTGGCAAACAAATATTACTGACATTGAGTTTATGAAATTACACAGTTGCTAAATCTACAGCCGTTGCTAGAAACAAGAAATATATTTTTTATTTTCTTGGCGGCATTAGTTGAAGACGAAAGCTTATGTGAATAGGTGGATGCGTCGAGAGTTAATGCTATTCAATCACAATCTCCATTACGCAGCCCCCACATGGTGGTGATGGTGATGGTGGTGGTGATGATGCCTGTGGTTGCAATACTCCTTTGCATAACTCCTGCAACAGCTTTTACCAATGTGACGCTTCTCTATTTCTTTACACTTAGATCCACAAGCCTCTGGAGTCTTCACTTTGCAACAAGTCTCCACCTTCTTCACTTGCAAGTCAGATAACACCAGATCAGTAGGACTTGTGCAACAGCTTTGGCTAGAGACTTTCACTATTTCTCCCTCGTTGCTGCAACAACTTGACCCGGATTGACCACTCTTCTCATTGACCAAACTAGAAGACCCTTCTTGCTTCAAACCAGTTCCACAACAAAGAGACTTGCAATCACCACCACTTTCAATTTCCAATCCTGAGACCACCGTGCTAACGGGCTTCTCATGACAGATATCTGTCACTTCCTCCTTGTTTCCGCAACATCCTGAGGAGCAATCCGGATTGTCAGTCTCTTCCTCATAAGCCAGAGTTATTTCCTCTGTTTTCTTTTCATCACCGCAGCAACCAGACTTGCATTGTCTTTCATTCTTTATCTGCAGACCCTTCTCAAGATAAGATTCCTCTCTCACTTCTCCTTCTGTTTTTTCACAACAAACCAACTTGGAGTCACAACTTACGATCTCCAGACATGTCTTCTCATGGCAGTTTTGTTTCATTTCCTCCTTGTTTCCGCAGCATCCTGATGAGCAATCCGGATTGTCTGTCTCTTCCTCAGAAGCCAGAGTTATTTTCCCGGTTTGTTTTTCATCACCACAGCAATCAGACTTGCATTGTCTTTCATTCTTTACCTGCAGGCCCTTCTCAAGATCAAATTGCTCTCCCACTTCTACTTCTGTGTCTCCACAACAAACCAACTTGGAGTCACAACTTACACCAGTTTCAGTGTCCAGACATGCCTTCTCATGGCAGCTTTGTTTCACTTCCTCCTTGTTTTCGCAGCATCCCGAAAAACAATCCAGACTGTCTGTCTCTTCCTCAGAAGCCAGAGTTATTTCCCCGGTTTGTTTTCCATCACCGCAGCAACCAGACTTGCGTTGTCTTTTATTCTTTACCTGCAGGCCCTTCTCAAGATCAAATTGCTCTCCCACTTCTACTTCTGTGTCTCCACAACAAACCAACTTGGAGTCACAACTTACACCAGTTTCAGTGTCCAGACATGCCTTCTCATGGCAGCTTTGTTTCACTTCCTCCTTGTTTTCGCAGCATCCCGAAAAACAATCCAGACTGTCTGTCTCTTCCTCAGAAGCCAGAGTTATTTCCCCGGTTTGTTTTCCATCACCGCAGCAACCAGACTTGCGTTGTCTTTTATTCTTTACCTGCAGGCCCTTCTCAAGATCAAATTGCTCTCCCACTTCTACTTCTGTGTCTCCACAACAAACCAACTTGGAGTCACAACTTACACCAGTTTCAGTGTCCAGACATGCCTTCTCATGGCAGCTTTGTATTATAGTCTCCTTTTTCTCGCAACATTCCGTGCTGCATTCCAGATTGTCAGCCACAATTATAGCTTCAGACGTTTGTCTTTCACCGTCGCAGCAGCCAGTCTTGCAGATTCCTTCATCTTTAATCAGCACTTTCTTCTCATGATAAGATGTTTCCTCACTAGAAAGCAACAAACCTGTTTCCTTAACCTTCTCTTTATTGCCACAACAGCTTGATTTGCAGGTTTCACCAACCTTTGTCTGAAGCCCTTTCTCCAAATCAGTTAACTCCTCTGCTTGTTGCTTCTCCTCGCAACAACTCTTTGCCACTATTTCCTTCACCTCCTCGTTTTTGTTAGCACAACAACTTGAACCACCTTTCCTTTTCAGGTCATTGTTGGCATGAGTAGACTTCTTGCATGATCTCAATGAAGCCATACCTCCCTCTGGTTTCTTAGTTTTCTCACCGCAACAGCTATCTTTCACAAGCTTTACATTGTCTTGCTGCTTATCGCCACAACAACCAGAGTGACAATGGTCAGAAGAACTGGTTTTACTACTTGGTCTCGACATCACCTTCTGTTGACTGTTCTTGTCTCCACAACATCCCGAGTTGCACTGACCATTACCAATCTTTGATAACAAGCCTGCTTCTAAGTCCAGGTCTTCGTCATCACCGCCTTCAAGTTTCTTACCATTCAACACAGATGTAGAAGCCCTGTAACACTTTTTGTTCTTGGTTTTGTCCTTCTCTCGCAGCAGCAACATACTATTGAGAATCACAAGCAGACAAGTCCCTACATCAACGAGAACCGCTGCCCAAATCAAAGGATGACCAGCAAATGCCAAAATCAGTATTCCCACTTTCAAAGTGATCGATATAAACACGTTTTCAACAACTTTGCGTTGAGCTCTTCTTGCTAGCTTTATCGCCTGAGGTATCCTTCTTATGTCATTCGACATCAGAATGATGTGACATGTCTGCGTTGCAAGCGCAGAGCCAGAGATTCCCATGGAGATACCAATATCAGCTGTAGCTAAAGCTGGTGCATCATTCACACCGTCTCCTACCATTGCGGTTGGTCCTTCTTTCTTGAACTCTTGTATGATTTTTGATTTATCCTCTGGAAGAAGTTCTCCATGTACAACATCCAAAGCATTCCCTAGCTGTTTCACAAAGACATTTCAAGGTTTTAATCACGAATCATGAGAGTAATCAAAACTCTGGTTTTTAATTAGTCTCACCTGTTCTTGAGCATGCATTGCTGCATCTTGATTATCTCCCGTTAGCATAGCGGTTTTGATTCCAAGATCTTTCAGTTCCTTCATTGCTTGAGCTACACCTGATCTACAAGCATCCGAGAGATTGAAAACTCCAGCTAGTCTTTCACCTACATAGACGTAACCAACAGTCTTTCCGCCTTTGGTATCAACCTCAATATCTGGAACTGTCAAGAAGGAACAGTCAAGTGATCAGACTCAATAAAACCTCGAAACATTCCATTTGAGTTTTTGTAGCCAAAGTTTGAAGCTTTACCTGTTGAACAACCAGCTCGTGAAGCAATCCTTTTGTTCCCGATGTATATATCGTTCCCATCAATCTTCCCACAGATTCCTTCACCTGGAAAATTCTGGTAATCCTCAACCTCTTCAGGCCTAGGCTCAACAGAAACGGATTTCGCATAGTCCATGATTGTTGCTGCCATTGGGTGACTTGATTTGCTTTCAACACTTGATACCCTGAAACAACGTATACCACAATTTCTCAGTCATAATTTATCTCATCAAACTAGTTTTTGGTCAGAGAACACAAGTTTGTTTTTTTTACCAGTAAAGCAAGCTGCGTAGGCTTATGTCTCTAGAGAGTGACTTGAAATCTACGACAATGAACTCTCCTCGAGTAATAGTTCCGGTTTTGTCGAAAGCAGTGATCTTGATCTTTGAGAGAGTGTCAAGATAATCAGCACTTTTGATCAGAAGCCCTGAAGTCGCCGCTTTAGTAAGTGCACAGAAAGTAGCAACTGGTGTAGAGAGGATAAGCCCACAGGGACAAGCACTGACTAACACAACTAGTGCTAAGTGAAACCAATGGTTGAGGTTGTGAACCTTCATTATAGCCGGGATTATCGCAAAGCAAGCCGATACGATGATGATTGCTGAAACAAACAAGAAACACAGAGGTCTCAAATTACACGAACCAAGAACATCAAACAAGTTCTTGTCATGATTTTTTCTTACCTGGAGTATAGTACTGAGAACACTTGTCTATTAGTCTCTGAGACTTGGTTTTACTGCTCTGAGCGTCTTCTACGAGCTTAGCCATCTTCGCAACCACACAATCACTGGCTAAAGCAGTTGTTTTCACACTTATATAACCTGGAAAAAAACACACATAGAGAAAGATCAAAAGAGTGAAAGATACAAAGAAAAGGTCAAAGCTTGAAGCTTTTTATTTAGAGGTTTTACATTACCATTTAGATTGATAGTTCCAGCCCAAACCGTAGAATCTCTCTGTTTAGGCACAGGAAATGCTTCACCCGTTAATGTTTTCTCGTCCACTTCACAGTTTCCATCTACCACAATTCCATCGATTGGTATGGTTTCTCCGGCTTTAACAGCTACAATTGTGTTAACCTTAACCTCATCTACTTCAACTTCTTCTCCAGTCTCTGCTATTATTGCCTTCTGTGGAGCTAAGCTCATAAGAGACTGCATCACCGCACTCGCCTGAGATTTCAATATTGCCATAATCATTACCTCAAGTTAATAACAACTTCAGCTTTAGATCATCCTTATAATAAAAGCAAGAAACTTCACAATAGATGATTAGTTAACAAACCTTGTAGCTAGCTCTTGTTTCGAGCCATTCGGCTATGGTGAATAAGAACACAACTGCTGCAGCCTCCGTGTAATCTTGCATAGCAAGTGTTGCAATCACTGTTTGAAGAAAATATTAGATGATCTTTTATTAGTTAAGACTTGAAAACATTCATCACCTGATCACACAGAACAATATATTTTTCAAAGAATTATAGAAGGTTTAAGTGACTATTACATTTTCCAAACGAATAGAAAAATCAAGATTTCACATAAAGATTTTAAATTTGGAGTCCAAAAAATTGGTTTATATTATTTTTCTTTGTTAACTAAACTGAAATTCCAACTAAAATAAACTCCATAATCTAATCTAATATCAGTTCCAAGTTATGAATTAATATCTTCACTTTTGATGATCTTTTTTTTTTCCAATTATTTTTTTTTGATAAAAAAAAAATAATTGGAAAAAAAAATATTTGTTGCTCTTTTAATTTTCTTTTCACGAGTTAAAACTTAAAGTGCTTTTTACATTTTGAGTCGTAGAAGATAAGCCAATCAAAAACCACTTAACCTTTTTTCCTTCTATGACACGTAACTGCAATCTTTTTGAAATAAAAAAATGTTTAATTTTTCAAAATGAATAAGGAACAGATCAACAATCAAACGAATCCTTTACTTTTGTAGAAATTAAACCAAAAATATTTAATGTGCCCAAAGAACCAGACAACTCAAAGAAAATTGATCATGGAACGACGACCATTTCTCTGGTCTCCTCGATCGTTTTAAATAGAATTATGTATCTACGTTGAGTAAAATAAAATTTTAAAATGAAAATAACTATTTTACGTTTGCGTTTACACTTTGTAATTAAAAAAGGTTTTACAATTAAAACTGTGAGTTTTTCTTCATGTAAAGTACAAACGCATATATTAGAAGTTGAGGGATTCATTTAGAAAAAAATGGAAATATTTAATGTTTCTGCTCCTATATAAAACATATCATATTTCGAATCGTACTTAATGAACGAAAATGTATATTTCTATAAAGAGAAAAGAGAAAGGCGTATGTTTTTTCTCCTTATTTTGAATACACCTTTAATTTTTGGATTATCTTCCACACCAACTTTCCGAGTTTATCTCATGTTCACTTTACCTATATCCAAAGAACATTTTGATTTTTTTTTAATATTCTATTACTCAAATTTACTTTACATACAACGAAAATATAAAGTCGTTTTCTTTGGTTCTATAACTTATAAGTCAAATTTACTTAACTATACAACTGAATTATCAAACAAAATTGGGCATATATTAATATATGTTTTTGATATTTCCCACATGTATTAACTTTTTAAAATATTTAGACAAAATAAAGGAAAACTTTTCTAAAAGGTTTCGTGGAGTGCTAGGTTTGCAGGAAAGCAGTATATATAAGCTTTTTTTTTTTTTTTTTTGTCGGCTAATATATAAGCTTTTTTAAAGTACCATAAAAGGACTAAATGCAGAGTAAAAAACTCGCAAGTTTGAAGAATATATAGATATATTAATAGGGCTTTAATAATTTTACTTTGACCAAAATTTGCTAAGTTTTTTTTTAGTTAAACACATATATCGATTACGGAGAACCATTAAACTAACTAATCACTAACTAGAAAAAAATCATTATACTTACACGTCAATCTTGAGTCATATATATATAAAAAGTTATCTAAAAGATGAATATTATAAAAGAAATTAATAAAAAAATGAAAAGTGGTATTACCGGTTATAATGACAAGGATGTTGATGTCGACCCTAAGCCTTCTTATAGAAGCAACGGCTTTCGCAAGAATGGGATAAATACCGGCGGCCACGGCAGCGACGGCGAGCCAACGAAGAGGCGAGTATACAAATTTTAAGAAGGAGAGGAGGAGGAGTATGCCGGAAACCACCGCGAAAGGGTTTGGCCATTTATTCTTGAAGTTGGTTTCTCCGTTTACTTTCACGTTCGCTTCTAACCTAGCTTGGTTCAATGCCTTGGCTGCACCACAATTTTGTTTGGAACTAAATCAGTAAGCAACCAATATTTACGAAAATATTGTTTAAAAAATAATAATTTTTGCCGAGGAAAAAAATTATAATTTTAAGTCTACTACCAATAAAATATGTTTTCTGTCAAATAAAAACTATATCATATAGATACGTAACGAGTATGATCTACTACCAATAAAATATTCTGATAAAAAGATTTGGTAAATATCTCGACAGGCTTTTTTTTTAAACTTCTTTTCTGCATTTGTTTTGGGAAAATCAAATCTACTTATGATGTCAATTAGATATATCGTTTACATTATACATGTGACATGCTGTATGTATGAGTGCATTATAATAACAATATTTGCAAAAAAAAAAGAAAATCTTATTGAAAAATAAATCGGTTAAAGGAAAGAGTTTCTTAAGGAGCAACCCAAATAATAGGGTTTTAGTTGTTCACTAGAATTGGTAAAAACTTTAAAAATCTGAATTCCCTAGTTTTTAGGATAACCATTTTCCCTAAAATCTTCTATAGGTGATAAACTAATTTTTGTAATAAATGTTTTGGAAAGGCAAATTAAGCTTTTGTGGTAGAATTCTTGAATTTCGATAGAAATGACTTGTTGGATCACATAAAGAAAGTAATTATTGGACCAAAACGTGGCGTTTGCGTATCAAAAACCACGACGCGAAACCATTAACTTTTAAAAACAGAAAAGAAAAATGAAAATGAAGTGATTTTTTTCGTGTAAGTGTAATATATTATGCTTTTTAATTAAAAAAATAAAAAATAATATAAGAGACAAATAAAATGATTCTTTTGATGCTTTACCAATTTGAAAAGGGGAGATGAGGAGACTGTCGTGGACAACGATCACGGTTCTTGACGGAACGATGACGGAATATTCCTTAACGCCGTCGAGAGACTTGAGAATATTCTCGATCAGAGGAATCTCCGATGTACAGCAGATTCCAAGAACATCGAAGTAACTCTTCTGCCACTTCTTCTTTGTCTTTTTATCTTCTTCTTTGTTCTTGTCCTCGTTCTGTGTCGCCATTTCTGTATCAAAGTTGTTTATAATTTTACAAATCTGAGTAAAACGATTTTTTTTTTTAAAAGGACAAATCACGTCGCAAAAAGAGATTATTTATGGGTTTATGGCTTCTTTTCGACCCTTTTAGAGGAGGGAAGAAAAAGAAAGAAAGCAAATAACTTTTAGCGAGGATTCATAATTGTGAATTAGATCAGGTAATTTTTTTTTAAGAAAGGATAAATTTTTTTTTTGGTTAAAAGGAAAGGATAAATTTTGGATATGGGTATTGTGTTTTCTCATTAAAACTGTTTACTTTCTAGAGAAACAAAAAAGAAAGAAAATGAAAGTCGAGATCAAGCCGAGATCTTTCACTCTCTCATTGCTTAATCCAGATTCTTAGGAAAAATATTGTATAGAACTTGTCATGAAACTTATGTGAATTAAGAAGAGAGAGAATACCGGAGAAGAGACGAGAGCTACTAGCAAACAGAGGAGGCAGAGAAGAAAGACCGGACCGGTTTGGTTTGGTTCGGTCCGATCCCAGAAAGGTCAAGAGGGAGAGATAGTGAGAGAGGTGTTCAAAAGTAGAGACGAAGATTGAAGTGAAGAGATCTAGAAATGGAAGTTGCTTATATAGGCAGATAAGTAAGAATTTTAGATGAAAGATGATTGGTTGGTTTTCTTTTAACATTTTTGAATCTCAGATTTTTGTATAAATATATTTATAATGTGCCTTAGGGTAATTCTTAAAAGTACCCAATTTTATTCTGTTTTCTAAAATTTCTACCAAAATTCAAAACTATCAAAAATACCACAAATTTTAGGTGTGTGAATGGTTCTTTTTAAAAGATTAAGAAGGTGATACTAAATGATTTAAAAATCATTACTTCAATCTTTACAAACCCTTCTTAAACCTTAAATTTTTGGAATTTTTTTTAAAAAAAATCGTGGTTAGTTTGGAATTAAAACTTATTTTATGTTATTTTAGTTGTTTTTTTACCATGTAAATTTCGTAGGCTCTTTTTAGTTATCTCAAATCCTATATTCCTTCCTAATTTTCAGGCTAGTTCCTATGTTCAAGATTTAATTTCTTTTTTGTTTTCAGTAATTAATTTCCAAGTACTGACAATTAGAAGTTTATTTTAAAATCGATTATATCAGCACTATATAAAAAGCATAATATTTTATGGTAACGAGTTCACCATAATGGATTATAGTTATAGACTAGTCTAACTCCTAAAAAATATTTAAAAAAATGATGATTCAACTTCTTAAGACTTGAATCGACCATATTTTGATATACTTGACATTTGGCTAAGTCATAAGTATAAACAATCTTACTCACAAGATCAATTTTTGTGCATAAGAATGTTTTTGAAAATTCGATACTAATTAGTCTTAAAAACAAGTCTCATCAAGGGAGATGATCGGTTATAGTTTTATCCAAACAAGTGTAAATATAATTTTGGGGTAAAAGTAAGTTTTTACAATTACAAGTTTATTTATAAAATCAATTACATCAACGCTATATAAAAAAGTGTAACTATATTTTGTGATAACGATTTATTCACCACAATGGATTATAGACTAGTCTATCTCCTAAAAAAAAGGTTCATGATTCATTTTACAGCATTTGGAATAGAATTTGAATACGCAATATTTTATATATTTGAGATTTGAAGCTAGCTAATTCATTTGTAAAAATATTCTTAATCACAAGATAACTTTTATTTTGTTTTTAACAAAAAAAAAAACTTTTCTTTTGTAGTGTGAAATTTATTTATCAACAAAAAGGGTAGAAAGTTTTTTACAAAACCTGATTTGAATCTACCTTGCCTTTACAAGAACAAAACGTAGAGAAGAAGATAGATAAAAAACAAACAAACATTAAGATCAGAATTCAATAAAGATTTGAGTGGGATGGGAACTTTATTTTCATCGCCACCGATATCTTCCTCGACTAATGAATATCATCAAAGGAGATGATCGATTATAATTTTATCAAAACAACTACATATTATATAAGTTTTTTGAGGGGTTAAAATATGGTTACAAAAGAAAAGTACTGAGATTCCAAAACATTATAAGTTTGAAAATAGGGCGAGGACTAATCCGATACGTCACGAGATTTAGACACATTATTATATAGCATAGATAATAATTGGAATTATTATTATCATAATTCTTGCTAGTAATATTATAAAAAAAAAATTGATCGAAGGGGGATTTAATCTCGTGACTCGTGAGTGAGAGACACGAAATCATAGTAATTTTAGTGGAGAACACCAAAAGTGGAATGTCACAAAATGGAATCCATGTGTGATTCCTCATCTCGTGCTTTCTTTATTTTTTTTTGGGTACAATTTTCTTAGTTTTATTTCTAAAATACTAATTAACTACAGATTCTTTAAACGCAACGCACCAATTGTCGTTTACTTTCGGAGCTTATCTTTTAATATTTACCTATAGGCTAAATCTTTTATATTTTCTTATTAAATTGAACATGTTTGCATAATATAACTTATGCTTGGATAGTCAGATATATTAAAAATTTGCGACAGTTGTAGCAAATGTGACTTCTTCCTCCTCGATTTAAAATTTGAGTTCAAATCAACATTGGAATAACATTAATTGATTACATAGTCCATTATGAAAAATTACATAGTTAAACTTGATAGAACTAGAGCAATTTAACAGGATAAAATGATTTACTAGAAATTGATTTTTAGTACTATCCGCATACATAAAAACAACAGAGGTTTGTCCGCATACCTAGAGAGGTCTTCTTACCAATCTACCAAATCATGTTTAAGCATAAATAAGCTGTTTTAAACAGAAGTAGAAATTCAGTTTATTTATACTTCACCTACGAATCTTGATTAGAGTTGTGACACTACTAATTATATATAACACTATTATGTCTAGACTAAATGACTGGTCTGCTACATTTTAGATTATCTTTTCCTCTTATTTTTCATTTTGCCAGAAAATATGGCTTTAATTATGATATAGATTAACTTCAAATTATTGTTGAAAAATTATGTCAGCAACGTTTTGATAAGTATAGCACTATTAACAAGTCGAAGTTTTTTCGTATTTTATTCATATTGTATATTCTGATGATTTTCATATACGTATTCATATCTTTCAATGATCGGTGATCGCTAATTTATACAAAATTGTTTGACTAACTCTATAAATCATCACAAATTTTACTGTATTTTTTAAATCGCACTAAAGATTGTTCCTGACATATTGATGATATAAAGAGACCTATATATTTCGTTTGTTGAAGTTTACGATCTTTCCATAGTCTATAACAGTTATGAGGTTTAGAACTATTTTTACTTGGTTACAGATAATCTTATTCTCCATTGAAAATAATATGTTTTACTCTTTAATAGGTTATGTATACACCAAATAAATTGTATATACCATGTAATCGATTAACTGCCCGCGCGTTGATGGTCTGGTGACTGATCTATAACTCGGAGCATGATGTAAACTCACTATTCCCTTAGTTCGAATTCTCTTTAAAACAAAGTCATTTGCATGTTAGGAAGTCGGAACTGAACTTCGATCCAATTGAAGATTCGGTGAACTTAGTTTTTTGGCTCGGATTAGTTCACCTCTAGAATTAGTTAGACGACTAAAATTGGACCAGACCTTAGTCCTAAGTTTTCTGCTGACCTGAATCACTCTTAGTTAAAAGAAAGAAATAAGCGGACGTATGTCCCATTGACCAGAGTCAAACATAAGAATACCAATAGCCCAATATGGCCACCGATAAGGCCCATACACTTTTTTATACATTGTGAGTGTGGTTGTAGTAAGGGACCAATGGGGGATATATATTACTGATTGATGCAGTTATTTGGGTGTAAAAAAAATTCTATAAAAGAGTATAATATTTCAAAAGTAACACACATCCACTATCTTCTCAAAGGATTTTGAAATGGTGGAAGAATCTCCCAAAGTATAAGAAATTAAAATTTATTTTTAGTAAAATATCAAATAAAGCTGTTTTAGTTTCATTTAAATATGTTGAAAAAGCAAAATAAATTAGGCCACACTATAAATAAATATTTTAAGAAAATTATAAAACATTCATGGTGGGGGTGACAAAAAAAAAACACACGTATAGTAGGCAAGAAGATTTGATTGAGTTGGAATTGTAATAAGGAAACGAAACTTCCTTTGTGTTTCGATAAGTGCTCGTACTTATATTCGTTCTACCACCTGATACACTAAACTAATAGTTCCTGAAACTTGGGAACTTTATCTCAATATAGTAACTTACCCTTTCCCTTTAGTTTATTGCATGTAGAATACATTTCATATTCAGACTTTCACTGACACAATTCATACTCTTTCAATGATTTAAATAGATTTCTTTTGGTAAACTCTCTTACCCAATGTAGATGAACTCTCTGTTATATATTGCAAACTTATTTAGCAAAGTTATGTGATGGAAATTAGTCTATGCTTTTTTTTTGGAGAAATATTTAGTCTAAGTTCTAATATCAGATTAAGTTTCAGTTATTAAACAAATTATTTTTACAATGAGACTTATTTCATACTGTAGAATTGTTAAATCTAAGCATCTAACCAATTTTGGATTTCTAAAAGCTTAGATTAAGTTTCAGTTATAAAAGCCTAGGTGTGGCTGATTAAGATCTCTTGATCGGTCTAAACTTTTTAATTTCTTGTATAAATTAATACACGAATATGAAGTAAAATATTGTTGGATATGTTATCGTGATGCATTAAAATAAACATACATATGATTTGAAATATTACTAATGGATACCTATCTTTTATCGATATATAATATTTTTTTAGAAAAGTTTATAAAGTGGTTATGAAAATGCATTGCAACTAATTACCAATGAGGTGGTCATGCTTAAATACTTAATTCGTTAAATATTATCGTCATCGTATCTTTGTCAAAGCATATCAGTTTTACGATCGAGAAGATAATCTCACTTTTGAGATATATGATAGAATTTATGCAAAGTTGTTAACTTGTGAGATTCACCTTCATCGTTCACATATATAGAAAAATCGAAAAAATGTCGATTGGATACATCTAAAATTTTGCCATAATGCTTTACACGTGTATTCAGAATTTAGAATCAATTATTTGTGGTCGTTCATCTTAAAGTTTTCATAATTTAATTAAGATACTTTGGAATTTGGACTCATGTATATATCCACGTTGATAACATATGTGAAGTTAATCGTTTTACTGCGAAAACAAAGCTTTGTCGATATCGGAACTACAAATTGTAAATAAATCAACCAGCCAATTCACACAGGATACACCATTTTTTATATCAATAGTTGAAAACTATTTTTTCAACTGATACTATAATCAAGCAGTGGTGGTATAGTAACAAAAATTCCAGGAGCATGCATGACGTTAATTCGTTTTTTTTTGGATTCGATTCTTATTTTAAACTATGTTATTTTTGTTCGACTGATCAAAACGATGTTATGATTTAGATATATTTTTAATCTAGTAAATAGATTATTCGGTGGCTATGGTTATCCGGATAGGTTTTGTTTTTTTTTTTTGATAAAGGAAAGGTTTAGTTGATTAAGCTTGGTTCGAGTTGCCTTTTGTTAACCAAAAAAAGAGATTCTCCTTTGCCAAAAAAAACAAAAAATATAGAAAGATTCCGAATAAGTGCATGATATTTGCCCTCCGGAATTAAGAAGGGGGGACAAAGGCAAGAGACGAGTGTCTCATCATGATATGTACACAGTTAAAAACACGATGAAGTTATATAGTGGACATACGATCAACAGCCAACATTAGCATATGTAATATATATAATGAATGGTGATACAACTTTATATATACACATCACCAGAGACCTAAATGGCAACGCAATTATAATGGAATTGGTGGAATCAACCACTAATTTAAGGGGAAAAAGGAAGTTACAATTATTTGGAGATAGTTTTTGCTTGTGTCATTGGAGGAATTGGTGAAATTTGTTTAAGATATTCCATTGGTTGATCACATGCACATGTAAAATTATATCGTGAACCATCAAAAAGACTAGATTTTTCCTTTACATGTGCATGTGATGAAAAAAAATCTTGTCTTTTGATGGTTCACGATATAATATTCTGTTTGTGAATCAATTGAGGAGAAACGAAGGAATGTTCAAAAGAAAATTTATGGGCTTCTTAATTAGTTCGACGAAAGCTCCTTCTAGGTAATGTGCTTGCGTACAACTTTGTATGGATGCATGTAAGTTACATGATGATGTAACTGTGTAAGTAGTTACCAATCCAACTTTCTGTATTTTATACGTGTCACATTCTTTCTATGTTTTTTCTTTTTGGTTTTAAGATTTCTATGTTATTATCTTTGTTGACGTATTGCGCTTGTTCGTCAAGACAAGGTCGGGCTAGGCTTATGAGGTACAAAAACCCCATAATTTTGGTGATTTTGTTGGTTATGTCGTGGTGCTCCTTACCATTTAGGTCACGTGTATCTTTTCCAAAGAAAAATATTTTCGTTAAACAATTGAAAAACGATAATATATAGAGAATATATGACATAGTCTTGATCAGAGATAATATACTGTGCGCTAAGTATAGTATGTTTTGAATCGCTTTTAGGCGGAAAGATCATTTTGACACAAAAAATACTATTAATTTCTTAACCAAGAGTTATTAAGAAAAAAAAGATGACAATACGAGATATGTATAATGTAAATGTGGAAAGAAAATAAAGGCCAAGATAAGTGTGTTTTGGTTAAATCTGTATTAGCTATAGCATCCACAATATTCCTATGTCTGACCAAAAAAAAGAAAGTAAAAAAGAACCTTTAAGATAAGCAAACGATCCAAGACACCGTTACAAAAAATAAATATCAAGGAAACAATTAATAATATGTTTTCGTCGAATAGGTGAAAAAAGAAGTTATATAAAAAAGCATAATATAACCGATTCATATACATTTTCTAATGGCAGCTCTGAATTTGATCATAATCTAGTGTAGCATATTGAAATCCGACCGAAACCAATTTTCGTTATATACTTTTTCAGTTTAATTTTGTTGTTACATTAATCACTTTTTTTTTTGGTTACATTAATAACATGCAAACCTTGGACCATAAACATCGTCTAAAATTGAATGAAACTCCTAATAGCCTTGTCTTATGATAACAATATCATATAGCGAGCGCAGGCTTTACCAAAAAAACAAAAAGATGACAATAAGCATAATTGTTATCGAGACCCAATCACACGATAGCATGTTATTGGTTTATCTCCAACATAAATTGTGGCGGTCACTGTAGAAATTGAGGATATGTTGGGTTAAACTTTGTCAAAAACACAATGATTGAAATATAAAATTTTGATATTCTCATCATATATATCGTAAATTACATTTTTTCAAGAAATGAAATAATTGGAGATCCAGACTCGTCTTTCAATTTAGACCCACTACTACTTCAGGAAAATGGATTTTGCATCCCAAGTCCCAACTTTTCTAAAATAATGATTAAAAAATTACCCTAAAATACAACCATCTAATTTTTTTCCTACAAAATACCACAATTTCCTGTAATTTAATCGACATTTTCCTTTTTCCCATTCATAGGTTTCATCAAAATAAGGTTTATTGTCTCGAGGTGTTTTCCATTAATGCCATTGGAACTTGGAATATTACGAGTATCATATTTCCTGAAATAATTCAAATACTATTAAAGTATAAATTTCCTGGAATGTTACAACATTTTACTTATTTATTTTTTGTGTGGTGTTAAAGAAAAATGTTGACGAACAAGGCTTAAATGTTTGTGAATAATAAATTACGGAAATGAGGTAAATAGCCTTTTTAATATATTCATGAGTTATACGATGGGACTGAACTAAGCTATGCTAGGGCTAGTTCTATAATCTAATTTGTAACAATAAAGTCCATTGGGCCGATATTAATCTAAATGTGAGCCCAGTAAAAAAGATTGGGACTACCAAACTACACTTTTGTACCTAGTGGCGTTTTCGTGATTAAGTGAAATAGTGAGGGAGATGAAGAGAAATCTCAGGTATCGAGGCACGTCATGATAATCTTTTAGAATGTGGGCCCAGATCCTGCCTTTTACTTTACAGGCCGGTCCTTTCTTTTTATTGCTTTTCCTAAATTCTTCCAACGTATTTTCCCACTGCAGTTTCTACTGAAGTTACGTAAATGCCCATGCTTTGTTAGGCCATCTCCAATCATAACATTATTTTGGTGTTGGAATTGCATCATATTTAGTGTAATTTTAGCACCAAATTTTGTTTCTTCTCCAACCACAACACCAAATATCACACTAAAAAAATATTATATTATTAAATTAAAATTTATTTATTATTTAATAATTTTAAGTAATACTTATTATTAAGTAATTAT
>OVAY01001770.1:0-24737 GCA_900406395.1 Kernera saxatilis | reverse complement strand
AAAAACAAAAATTAATTGATTCTTTAATCTATGTGCCAAAACCTTAAACATATTTTATTATGAAACAGAGGGAGTATAATTTATAGTGGTACAAGGAGTTGGTTTCTTTGTTCCCCGGATTCAAACTTCTTTTGATACGGATGGTTATTCTTTGAATTAGAATAAGTAAAGTTTGACTCCGGATATTCAAGAGATTATGGATCAAAGGCTTGGACCTCCCACGGTTAATAAAAAAAATATATATATAATTTTTTTTGTATATATGATATATACATCGTTTCTGAAATTTTTAAATCTATGTATTATATATCGTATATATGATTTTTTTTTTCAAGTTACTGATGATGTATTGATTAGTAGTGAAAAGAGATGCATTTTTTATGGTTTAAGATGGATAGACTTCCAAAACAATGTAAAAGATTCATCATGACGCTAGAAATATGTACAAAAGCCTTTTCCCACATTATACAGAGATGGAATTTCTCATGATTCGAATGTTTGCCTAAGGTAGAACAACAATGGTTTTTATAACATATTGCTCTGAGATGATGAAAATAGTGTCAGACCGACCAATTATCGTGATTCATTAAGAAGATATCGAGAAGATAATGATTTTATTTATTTATTTATTTTTTAATTTCTCATAACCTTTTAAGATAGATAATTTAGTAAAAAGTGTTAGAATCTAATATTTTTATATTGTTTTTATTTTAAAATTCGTCATCTCTAATTTGGATTTTTAAAGCTTTTTTGTTATAAACTATTGACAACCAAAAATTCTAAATAAATACCCCAGAATTTAGAAAAACAAAAATATCATGATACTTTTGTTTAAAATAAGGAAAATAAAATATTCAACAAAAATAACTCCTTTTTACCCGATCTCAAAGAGGAAAGAAAGAAAAACGATAACGACCCAAACATGAATCTCTATCCGAATCTATCTTTCTCTGTTATAAATACCCTGAGAGCTCATCACAGCCACTATCTATTTTTTCCTCCAAAACTTTTGTTTTTTTTTTGTTTTTTACATTTCAATTCTTTTTTTTTCTTTCAATTGCTCCCGTAAATCACATTTGAGTTCTTGGCGAAAATAGGGTTAAAAGAAAGTCCCGTTATTTAGGATTAATCAACAGATAAAATCTGGATTCTCTCTCTCTCTCTCTCTGTCTGGGCTTTTCGTATCAACTTTTGAGGTACATTACTGTTTATGTTCTTTCTTCTCTATCTCGTGGGAAAAAGAGGAATTTTTCAGTGATTTTATGAGGATTATATAATTTCTGAAAATTGATTTCCTGTACGATTTGTTTAATTATCGTAGTTCCTGGGTTTAAAGCTGGTATAACAAAAGTTGAGCTTTGATATTTAAAGATTAATTTTCCTATTTGTCTGGCGGAAAAAACGAGGGAAAACTAATCGGTCATTAGGCGTTTCGAATTTATATATTTTTTAAAAATTATTATTTTCCTGGAAGCTGAGAAATACTGGAAAAATGCCAAGAAAAAGGAAGAAAATCCAAACTGGGAAATTCCCGTTTCTTTTTTAAAAAAGTTTGAAAAAAGTGTCATTATCACGTGTATCTCTGATGTCGGAAGTTTGTAATTATCATAGCCGTTTCTTAAAAATTCATATTTTGGCTGTATATTCAATAAAAACAAATTTCTAATTCCATTTCTCTTAATTTTCTTAGTTCCCCTGTCTTTTTCAGAATCTAAATTCACCAAAAAATAACGATAAGAACGAGGTACATACATTTGGTGAACAAAAAAAAAAACGAGGTACATACATTTCTGTTTTATCACAGCACTTGTGTAATCAAATCTTCTCAATAGTCAATATAGTAAACTATTTAAATTTTGCTTAATTTGCGTCTATTTTATCTGATTATAATTTGACTCTTTAGTAGATAAAAAAGGAGCAATCTGGTTGACCAAATCAACAATCAAGTTAATTAACTTTTGACTGAAATTTTAAGTTTACAAAATTCATTGATACATTTGTGAAGAAAGAAGCTTTGTAGTATTGTACAACAAGTTTAGTCTAATGTAGTTAATAATTTGTTTTTTCTGGCTAATTTTGGTTGCTGTCTCTGATTCATGTTTTGTTGTAGAAAATGGTTGCCTTTGGGAAAAAACTCAAGGAACGCAGCATTCAAGAATGGCAAGAGTATGTTTCTATATTCAATATTTGGCTGATTGTTTAGTTTATGGCAATGTGATTCATGTAATTGTTTATTTTTCGATTCCTATGTAGATATTACATCAATTATAAATTGATGAAGAAGAAAGTGAAGCAATATGGACGACAAATCGAAGTAGGAAGTCTAGATCGTCGTCATGTTCTTAAAGATTTCTCAAGGATGTTGGATCATCAGGTTTTTTCGTTTTTCCTTCACAAAATTTGGCGTGTTTAATAAAAAAATATCGAACTTTATAAGAACACGTTTTCGATTGCAGATCGAGAAAATCGCTCTTTTCATGTTGGAGCAACAAGGTTTGCTTTCAAGTAGGTTACAGAAGCTAAGGGAATGGCATGATGCACTTCAAGATGAGCCTGATATATCTCAGATATCTGATCTAAGAGAGGCTTATAGATCCGTGGGACAAGATCTTCTCAAGCTTCTGTTTTTCATCGATACGAATGCTATTGGTATCCGCAAGATACTGAAGAAATTCGATAAAAGGTTTGGTTATAGATTCACAAACTATTATGTCAAGACTCGCGCTGATCATCCTTACTCTCAACTCCAGCAAGTGTTTAGACATGTGGTAAGGTCTTAGAATCTCACGCAGCCTAATCTGTCACTATAATTGAAGCTTAATGTTTCGATTATATCGAATATTTTATAGGGTCTTGGAGCTGTTGTTGGAGCCATATCTCGAAACCTTCATGAGCTTCAAAACAATCAAGGAAGCTACTTATCCATTTACGATCAGCCTGTTCTTCCTCTTCAGGTTCTTTTTTTGTGTGACATATGTAAATCCCCGAGCTTTGCCTATACGAAACCTAAACGATGTTTTAGCTTCATCGGTCTTTTTGTGTACTTTTTTGCAGGATCCGGTGGTGGATTCAATTAAGAACGCAGTGGACAGGCTAACTCGTTCAACAAACTTCCTTAATTTCATGGCTCAACATGCTCTAATCATGCAAGACGAAGAGCTACTGATTCCCCAAGACGAGCAAGCGGATCAAGAAGAAGGGAGATACCACTTCATGTCTCTCTTGTTAAACTTGGCCAACACGTTTCTCTATATGGTCAATACATATATCATTGTTCCTACAGCAGATGATTACTCCATGAGCCTTGGAGCAGCAGCAACTGTTTGTGGTGTTGTGATTGGTGCTATGGCAGTTGCTCAGCTCTTCTCTTCGGTTTACTTCAGCGCCTGGTCCAACAAATCATACTTCAAACCGCTTATATTCAGTAGCATTGTTCTTTTCTTTGGGAACCTATTATATGCTTTGGCTTATGACTTCAATTCATTAGCACTTCTCTTGATTGGTCGGCTTTTCTGTGGGTAAGTTCCTTTCAAGACTTGTGTTATACACATTTAGACATTGGCTTGATTATCATATTTATTCGTTTTGTAGATTTGGTTCGGCGAGAGCAGTGAACCGGAGATATATAAGTGATTGTGTGCCGTTGAAAATCCGGATGCAGGCTTCAGCTGGTTTTGTTAGTGCAAGTGCTCTAGGAATGGCGTGTGGTCCTGCTCTTGCCGGTTTGTTGCAAACCGATTTCAAGATCTATAATCTTACCTTTAACCAGGATACATTACCTGGTTGGGTTATGGCTGTTGCTTGGCTAATGTACTTAGCCTGGTTAGCTATTTCGTTTCGTGAACCCGCACGTGAGATTGAGGAGATTCATACTTCAAATGAGCATAACTCAGGTATGGAATCAAAAGAGAAACAAAGTCTGTTCTTTTTTGCGATATTCATGCTTGTAAATATCTGACTATAGCTTCTTTTGGTTGAAGATGGGAATATGGAGAAAGGTCTTAAAAACCCGCTCTTGCTTGCATCAGAAGAAACAGAACATGATGAAGAAGATGACGGTGATGGAAGCGAAGAATCTGCTGAGGATTCCCGTAAACCCGCAAACTCCATTGTAGCTGCTTACAAACTACTCACTCCTTCAGTAAAGGTTAAAACAAAAACTAAATCTTGACTGTTCAATTTTTCCCAAGGGAGGTGCAAGATGACAACTTTTTATTGCTTTTAGGTTCAACTGTTGATATACTTCATGCTTAAGTACGCGATGGAGATTCTTCTATCAGAATCAAGTGTTGTTACCACTTACTACTTTGGCTGGTCCATGAGTTCGGTCTCCATCTTCTTGTTCTGTCTCGGTCTCACTGTTCTACCAGTTAACCTCGTTGTTGGAAGCTATATCAGCAACATGTTCGAAGATCGGTAAAGATCCATGTATATGTTATTTTTCTTTGTTTTTTTTCGCCTCGCGGTTACCTGAAAATGTGTCTTATTACAGGCAAATTCTGCTGGCATCAGAGATTATGGTCTGTGTTGGAATACTTCTCAGCTTCCATGTAGTAATCCCTTACACTGTGCCCCAATACGTTATCTCCGGATTTATCATGTTTGTATCTGCTGAAGTTCTTGAAGGTAAAAAATTGATTGTACACCCCAAAACTTTATCTAATTAGCTTCGTTTTAACCAGAAATTGTTTTCAAGAACAAAGCTTCTATGAATCTCTTGCGTTCTTGAAAGTACACAAAAAACTTAATCTTAGCTTCGTTTTAACCTGAATTGTTTCCAAGAACAAAACTTTTATGAATCTCTAGCATGCTTGACGCTAAAAGGTTGATACATGTAACCAAAAACTTAACTTTAGCTTCGTTTTAACCTGAAATCGTTTTCAAGATCAAAAATCTTTCTTGAAGGTAAAAGATTGAAACTTTCGTTTCTTTTTGAGAAACTTGTTTTTTCTTTTGTGGCAGGTGTGAACTTATCTTTACTATCGAGAGTGATGTCATCGAGGCTGTCACGAGGGACCTACAACGGAGGGTTATTGTCGACGGAGGCTGGCACGATCGCACGTGTGATAGCTGATGCGACCATCACTGTTGCTGGTTTCTTGGGGCAGAGTATGCTTTTGAATGTTACTCTGCTTCCTTCTCTTATTATCTGTGTAGGGTCTATTGTAGCTACTTGTTTTACTTATAACTCCCTGTATTAGTGTTTCTTTTCATTATTTTTACCCCATCAAAGTCCAAATTAAGTCCTCGACCTCCAGATTTCTGAGCTTTGTAGCAGCAAGGATGGTTTGTGGTATTGTGTGATTGCCGCTATGGCTATCTTTCGTGTACTTTAGTGCCTGGTCCAATAAATCGTACTCTAGACCGTCCATATCTAGTAACACCGTCATCTACTATGTGCATTAGCTTGTGACTTCAATTCTATAGAGCCTCAAAGAGCATTTAGGTGGAGTGTATATTGTTATGACCCTTTTTTCCTTCCAACGATTTGATGCTGCTAATGTTTTTAGATTTGTGCATGAGTGGCAATGACATCTTGATTTGATATTTTGTTGCAAAAGGAGAAGTGTTAAACAGTTTTACTTGATTGTTCAAGAGCAAAGATACCAATGAGGCATAGAGTCTTCAGTTGCCTCCAGAAATCATCAAAGTGCTCCTACATCCAAATGATTGGCCATCGATTGTCTTTCAAATTGACACTCTGCTGGTACAATCGATGAACAAACCAGATTGGGGGAGTTGCTTATGAGCATCCATTGGCAAACAAGGGAGCAAATGAAATCGCTACAAGTGTGATAAAAGATGGAAGATATCAATCCTCAAGGACACCCTGCTTGGTTGAAGTCGCTATTTGAAGGAGAACGAAGAGCTGCATTTGTCTCTTGATTATCCTTTACTTTGCTCTGTCTTCGTTCCCTTTGTCTCTGTTTTTTTTTTGAACTTTTGTTAAGTTGACTGTGTTTCCTTTCCTTTTAATAAAAGAAACTTCAGACGGTAAAAAAAAACAGAGAGAACAAAAGCCAAAGAACACAAGGAACTCAAACAATTAATTTGTCTCCTCCCACTACGAAAATAGCATTTTTTAGACAAAGCGCAATTACAGTTTATTATTAGGTTTCTTTTTTAAAAGGAAAAAAAAAAGGTTGGAAATTTACAGAAGTGACATGATTCTTCATTTGCTATCTTCAGAGGATTTGCCGTCGTGCTTTGAAGACGCAGACGTTGCAGCTGATGATGACCTGTGGCTGCTCCTTGGTACCTTCAATGGTCAAGATGCTCATTATCGCCAAACTCCTGTTGTTGCAAAGCTATCGCCAATTGTTGATCAGGGCTACCATGAAAAAACAATCATAAACATGACTCAAAAAAACAATTCTAAAATTGTGTGGGACGTGGTTTTAGTAAAAACCAGTGAAGTCAAACAAAAAAAAGGTAGGAATATTTACTTGACATCAAGATGAGGGATTAGAATTCTCTCATTAGGACCTCTTGGTCTTGGCCTAATTCTTATGTCACCGTAACTCTCTCCTTCTATCGGAGGTTCTTGAGCAATCTGCAAGAGAGGTCTGAATCCCAATCTTTCGTCTCGTTCTAGTACGTGAGATAAAGCTGAAAAGAAAAGAGAATAAAATCAATAAAATTTGTTAAGGAAAATGACTATGAAAGGAAAATGACTATGTAAAATGTTAGAAGGAAATTCGGCACCTAGGTAAGAGTCGAATAGCCAAACTGCTTCATTTCTCTTTAAATTTAATTCGAGATGAAGTTGTCGGAATGATCCCCATTCAGGGCCGAACGTACGAGGAGCAATGGAGTCTCCGCTATCACTTGAACTGCTTCCAAGTTCAAAACCTCCTTCATACCAATACCTTTCGTGCTGGTCGTTTGCTCTGATTGGTTTTGGATTACAGCAAGTGAGTTCTGAATTAGGTTTGGGTTTGATTGGTCCTCATCATTGTTCCGTACACTTGAGCTGCTTCCCAGTTCAACTCCTCCTTCATACAAATGCCTTTCCTGTTGGTCGTTTGGCTCTGGTTGGTTTTGAATTACGGCAGGTGGGCTCTGAATTAGGTTTGCTGGGTTATGGTTTGGGTTGGATTGGTTTTGGTTCAGCGCTGGTTTGATTTGGTTCAGTGGATGACGAAATATCTGAGAAACCGACTTGGCCATGGCAGCTCTTTAGCTTCTTCTACGGTACGTCTTTGCCTTTTTTCTGGTACTGGGTAAAGAAGTTGCCTATTTACAACTACGTCCTCGTCCAAGACAATGATGCGCTTGCGTTTACGGGCCCTTGGTTGTGGAGTTTGTTCTGCAACAAGTCCATTAACCATATCAGTGACCACGTCTGGTAGGTTTTCTGCCGGATTTGTGATTGTGGCTGGGAGGTTTCCAGCCAAATCGGAAGCTTCTCCTTCTCTTCTATCTCCTCCAATATCATCTCTGGTTCGGTTTTCTTCCTCTGCTCCTCCAACATATGTAAATCTGTCCCTCACAGTGGCGTGGAGGTTTTCTGCCAAATTTGTGACTGTGGTTGGGAGGTTTCTAGCCAAATCTGAAGCTTCTCCGTCTCTTCTATCTCCTCCAATATCATCTCTGGTTCCTCCAACATATGTAAATCTGTCTCTCACAGTGGCATGGAGGTTTTCTGCCAAATTTGTGACTGTGGTTGGGAGGTTTCTAGCCAAATCTGAAGCTTCTCCTTCTCTTCTATCACTATTTCCTCCAATATCATATCTGATTCGGTCTTCTTCCTCTCCTGCTCCTCCAATATCATATCTGATTCGGTCTTCTTCCTCTCCTGCTCCTCCAATATCTGTAAATCTGTCTGTGAAAGTGACAGGGAGGTTTCAGATCTATGGCTTGGAGGTTTTCAACCAAAGCTGAAACTTCCCCTTCTCTTCCATCTCCTCCAATATCATCACTGATTCGGTCTTCTTCCCCTCCTGCTCCTCCAGTATTACTGTCTTCTCCTTCTACATCTTCAAACCTCTCAAAGCGATTTGGAATGAAGGTTTGAATCCGCATCTCATCTTGGAGTGTGATAGTGCTTATATCAACTGTGACATTCAAAAAGTAAGTATATATGCATATGATGAGTTTCAAGCAATATAAAATTGGGAAAAGAAAGTAAAAGGTATTTAAGATACCTTGATGGTGTTGATGGTTGCCTTCCTCAACTTCTCCTATGTCAACTTCATCTAGCTGAAAAAATAAACTCAGATAAAAACTTCGAAAAGGCAAACTGATAGTTTCTCTCGATAAGAAACAGAAACTTCGAAAAGGCAAACTTGGATAAAACTTCGAAAAAAGAAACAGAACTCACAGAGGAAACAATGTTGTGCAGATGGAGTTGGTTCGGTTGTGGAGGTACAGGAAGTTGTTCCCTCACTCGCGGCTTCAACCTTGGTAGTGAACGCTGAAGCTGATCACTCACATGCATGGCTTCACAATTTAACGTGTTCCTTAGGTGCTGAGATGCCAACGCTGCTCCAACTGAATAAGGAAACAGAAGTGAGTTGCTGCAGAAGAAACAATATCAAAATTTAATTACTTACGTATTAGATCAGCCATGAATCTTAGGTCTGCTGGTTGGAAGGGCTGGAGTTGCAGAGACAGAGCCTGGATTCCCTCACTGAGATTAAACCCAAAAAAAAGAAGACAATCAGTTAGGACAAACATCAAATTGTGGATCAATGTTTACTCTAATGTTTTTCTGCTTCAAGTTCCTACTGCTCCAAAATTCAATGGAGTCCAGGTTTGAGTTAGGTAGAGAAGCCAAGTGATGCTTCTCCAACCTCTCTGTTCCTTGGAATCAGATTTCTTCAAAGTTTTTTCTATTGTCTCGAGTAGACAACTGATCAAAAAAAGCTCACCATATCTGCGAGATATCGGCCTGCTCAATCCTCCTCCTCTCGGTCTCTCTCATCCTCTCGATAGATGAGAAAAAAGCAAGCATCCTAAACAGAAAACAATGGAGCATCGTGTTCAGTTTTGAGATAATACCAAATCATATTAGGATAATGATGTATAGAATCATGGTTATCTAAGATGTAGCTTTATCTCTAGTTCCAATTCGCATTAGGATACGTTTCCATATACTTGTATAAATACTCTACCTTGTGAATCAATACAATCCATCTCTTTACCTAAACTATTTCATGGTAACAGAGCACAAAAGATCTAATCTAATTTCTTAAGCCACCGCCGCAAATAGCCGCCGTTGCTTCTTCGTTTTTTTCAATCATCGTGATTACTCTATTCTATTATAACACACACGTGTGTGTCTACTACTTGTATTATCACATATATTTTCTCTGCCTTGTTATAACCAAACATGGCAGACGACTCTACTCGAACAACTCCTCAAGAATCGAGTACTACTTCTACTTCTACCAATAATAATGCCTCATCTGATCTCTCACGCTCCATCAAACTCTGAACGTGGTCTCAAATCTCAAGTAAGACACCGTATCCTATCGTTAATTATATATCTGCTTCTGTGTTTTCCAAACAACATCAGGTTTTTCTTGCATCAATCGTGACTGCTTCTGAGCCCACGACATACCAAGAAGCAATTCGTGATCCTAGATGGGAATTGCGACTAGAGATAAGGCTAAATCTATACAATCCATCTCTTTACCTAAACCATTTCATACGATTAAACAGAGGAACCGTCGTTCGGTACAGAAGAAAAAAACCACACACAACGGAAACATAACAGAGAGAGAAAGAGAAGAAAATCACCATATGATGCCTAAGAGAGCTTCGTATCCTCGGATTTGTTGTGGATATTTCGCCATGGTTTTTCGTCTGAGAAAATCGCAGAGAGAAGAATGGAAATTTCAGAAACAGAGGGTGAGATTTTGAGAAGCAGGAGTGCAGGACCTTTCTATTATGAGCGCGTTCTTCTCAGACGTTGAGGAAATGCTACAGTACACAACGGTGACCAAACAATTGTGTTTCCCCTTCAACACTGTATCTCAGGTAATGAGAATTCGAAATCAGGAGCTTCTAATATGGGCGCGTTCTTTTCAGTCGGTTAGGAACTGCTACAGTACACGACTGTGATCTAACTAAATTCATTCAGCTGGGCCCACTTTTTTCCTTCCTTACTGAACAGGCACAACACCGTCTCTCAGGGCATGAGAAGCAAAACATTGGCGCGTTCTTTTTAGACGCTAAGGAAATGCTACAGTACACGACCGTGACCAAAGCTTTATGTTTGGTTCGGTCCAGTTTTTTTGTTCCTTCCTACTAAACAGGCACAGCACTGTCTGTCTCTCAGGTTATGCCAACTCTCAGAGTCAGAGTCGATGATGATGCGAAGAAGATGAAGAAAACTCCTGATGATTCAGAGGGTCCGAGCTGTGAAACGGTGAGTTTCATCAAAAAAAGCAATGCAGAGCAAGTTAAATGCAAAACGCACCGTTCAGTGTCTGTGAGCCTGTGACAAAGCTACTGTCACCGGCACAGTTACGTTATCAGCTCACTATTCTGTTACTACGCTTCACGATTTCAAGTATCTTGGAGATTCTTTTGAAAGTGACTGAAAACACGTGTCGGGCTCTCTGGTTATCAATTAATTTATGTGTCTTATAATTCCAATTTACTTAATTTTTATTTATTTCCTTGATTGTAAATTTGTAATTAGTTGTCGTAAAAAAAAAGAGATTTTCTAGTCCAGAAAGAGAAAAGCAACCCGCTTCACCAATGAAAGAAATAAACGAAAAATTAAGTGTTCTTTTTTTTTTTTCCAACCATAAAATTTTAAAACATTATTTTTCTAATTATCGATATTTCAAACGAAATTTTTTTTCCCAATTAATTATCCTTAAATGCTTGTAAAAACTTATTTATCTAGATAAAAAATATTTACAGGAGTTAGAGAATGTTTGTTAATTGCCACTAAGGTATGGTTCAGATAGAGAAATAAAATTTGCAAAACCAAGAACAATTGATATGCAAAACGAAAAAACAAAGACGAGAACTAATAGAGTCTTCAATAAAAAACTAAACTAATAGTCTTTTAAGTTTCAGGTGGTTTTGCTATATATATACCAATTAATGCTTATAAAAAGGTGATTCGATTTTGATTTTCTACATGACTCATAGCCAAACCAAGTTCGACTTTTTATCTTAAAAAAAAAAATCGATTTTCTACATGGCTCATAGCCAAACCAATTTCGAATTTGAATCTCATACTCAGTTTTTATTAGATAGCACTATTTAATTCAGTTATTTGATATTTTTTACAATGATTATATTACAAAAAAAAATCATTGGAATTCGTACCATAACATAAAAATAAAATCAGGAATTCGTAACCATAACATACAAATAAAATCATCGTGATTTTCCACATGAGATCACGGTGCGGAGAAAATTGGGTAAGATCGACGTATACGAGTCGTTAGATGAATTGGTTTCTTTTCTTTAATTTCAAGTTCTTAACATAAACTTCTCTTTGTTGGAAAATAAGTTTCGTTATAATCTCCTCATGTAGTCATGTGTATCAGAGTTTTAGTATCGGTTTTATTCTGGTTTAGTTAAATGGCTTACTTTAACCAATTGTATATTATTGCCAATGAACAAAATATATGTACAAAGCATATATACACTTAAGCGAGTCCTATACAATTGGTTAAAGTAAACCAGCTAACTAAACCAGAACAAAATCGGTACTCAAACTCTGATAATGTGCTAAATTTGAAAACATAAACCCTTTGTTCTAAAATCTAATAGATTTGTGCTATTTTATATAACTTATCAAATTATGTGATTTCATATTAAATTTAGTAAAATTTCTGTGATTTTTTCTTTTAATGATAGATTAAAATGTCTAATAAACCAAAAGAAAGAGAGTAAAGGTTTAATCTACATAAATTTATAGCGGTTTTCCTCCTTCATGGCTTCATGAAACCTATAAGCATGAAATTTAATAACACCTTGCTGACAATAATCATCTTAAAAAGGTTCAATTGAACAGAAATCTGTAGAGAATTTCAAACAAAATTTTGATACCGAAGTCACATTATTATATTAAACAATAATGTGATATGCAGAAATATGCAGAGAATTTCACAAACAAACCTTAATGTATACATAATACATGTATCATTAAAAGGAAAATATTACATGAAGATTGATATCTCAAGTTGTGTAACGTGTTGCTTACTGAGAAACAAAATTAGAATTATAAGTTTTGGTCCCGCTATACTAATCGCCACAACAATTACGCAGTATAAAATCCCACTAAAAATCTAATAAATACTACTGATTTATTATAGATTTGGACAATCATAATAGTTGGAATAATAATTATTTGAAAGAATAGGAAAAGGAAATGGCGAATATCTTTGTTCAGAAATTGGAATAATAATTTTCCCTGAATTAATTTCCCAAAGTCCTGCGAAATAAGAAAGAAAAAAATTATTAAATTAAATTTTGTGGGATCATTAAACAGAAGCGGGAACCCTAGAGAGCTTGGAATATTTTCAAAAATGGCTTCCGGCACAGAGGCCCACATTCTATCTCTAATCGAGTCCTCCGACGCCGGAGAAGTCTTCTCCTCCGTCTCAGCATACCTCCAACCGGTCTTAGGTCTTTTGACATGCCGGGAAGAAGACCGAACCCTAGCCGTTCGATCCATCGCGAAGCAATTCCTTCCCTTCCTCACCAAATCCGTCTCCTCCCTGCAGAAACGCCTCTCAGTCATTGGCCCTGCTCACGAATTCCCTGGGGATTTGTTCCGTGCGTACGATTTCTGTTTGGAGTGCTGCGAATTGGTCTCCCGCAATCCCCACGACGTCCAGCTTCAGAGGATCGGGCTGATTCACTGTTACCAGACCTGGGGTTGGTTCACACACGCCTACAACGATGCTTTTATAGTCCTGGAGCAGCTTAGAGGACCCGATTCCGGATTTCAATTTTTGCCAAAGCCCGAATTTGGAGAAGCAAATCTGGCAAGAGTCCTCGTCGAGGTTGTGGCGTCCATTGTCAGGTCTGTCGCAATGTCGCGGGATATGGACGGACACCAGTACTTGAGGGTTTCTTTGCTTCTACGTGAGATAAAACCCTGGCTCAGGTAACCCGTGAGTTATGGTTCCATTACTGTACACGACTACGGAGTCAACACTTCACATTTTTTGCAGGTATTTGGATGCCAATGCACAGGAGACGTTTCTCACACTGCTCGTGTCAGATATGGGAAACTGTGCTCTCTCCATAATTAGAGAAGCAGAGCGTTTCGATGAGGACTTGGTGCATTCTTTCTGCATCGAATCACTGGACGAATATTCTGTATCCCCGTTGCCAAAAGATCATTTTTATAAGGTGGCTTGTCCAATATCACGTCTCCCTGCTTCTCTCTCTCTCTCTCTCTTGTGCATTAATTGTTCCGTTTTGTATCCAGTTTTCCCGCCAGGTGCTTTCTTTACTGTTTCTGTCCAAGGAGAGAAACACATCACAAACCGTCGAAATTGTGATGTCTGTGTTGCGAATTGTGGCATGTGAATCTCAGGTATGTGCAAAAGTCTCGTGTCCTGATCATCAGTCATGAGAGGTTTCTAGCACTGTAAGGACATTAAGTCTCTTTTGTTTCTTGTGGCCCTGCCTGCTCTTTGAGTTCATGCTGTCATTTACTGGCTCTGGATCCTAAGTAACTGCTCTGCTATGTTGAAACTCTCATTCCGCACTTCTGCACTCTTTTTTACTCTCTCAGGTTAAACCTGAAGAACATTGGTTGGAGCTTGTTGAGATAGTCTCCTATTGTGCTCATAAGTCTCACTTAGCAGGAAACATATTGTGTGCAAGAGTTTCGAAACAGTTGAGTGAGATAGCAGCTGGTTTCACTGAGGTATCTTTTGTCTCCTTGCCATGTAGATCTGTTTCATATGGGTAATGAAAATAGGATATTGATAGTTCGAGTATTTGGCAGGCTATACCACAAGCTAATGTGATTCTAAGACTTTATTCAGCTGGACTGGCCGTCAATGTATTTGATGTTAAGTTCAGGGAAAAAGGTAAAGAAACCACCGAAAATTGGGGACTTCAAGCTTTACTTGGTGAGGAGAATATATGGAAAAGCCTAGTTTCTTTATTGGGCATGACTGACCCATACCCAGATGATGAGAACACATCGAGTGATGGAAATAAAAATTCGGAAGGCCAAACTAATGTTAGCTGTAAACACAAAGGCACGATGGAAATGGAATACACACTACCTTACCTGGATGCTCTGAAATTTTTGTGCCAGCCGCTTGCCAGCTTGATAAATTTTGAGAACAAAAAGATGGTGTTGGAAACAGAATTTGCATGTGATACTGGTCATCTATCTTTTATACAGGATATGTTTCTCCAATTTTTTTATGGTTTACGCTTCCTCCAGAGGTAAGGGTATACTTTTTTTATTCTCTCTTGTACTATCTTCTGTACGCTGGGGTCTATTGTGTGCTTGCATTTAATCAAATTCTGTTGTTTCCATGCGGCAGAAACATTATCTTGTATTGTGGCTTGCTTTGAGTGTCACTGCCCTAAAACTGCCAGTTACCTTAGAACTGATATTTGTTCCATTGTTTAATATCTTTGCGGTTGCCATATTATCGAGAGTCGGGATGGCAGCTAATTTCTTATGCATCGAGTAAAAAAACCTGTGGCAAATATATGATTATTTGGTCGTATCATTTGTTCTGTGTTGAATGCTTTGCTTACCTTTCTTTTCCCTTTCGCGAGATGGACGCCTGGCAAGGACTGTAATGGGACTGACTTTGACAAGACTCTGCTAAACGTGGCTATGGCTGCTTTTATTATTTCGATGAGAACCCAACTTAAAGTAGAGGTTAAATGCTTACCAGCAATTTATACAAATCAGTGGAAGTTTTGTTCCAACTCTTCTTTTTGTGAGAATGTCATGCTTGGCAAACTAATTGCCTCAAGGCTTCCTTTTTTCAGATCACTGCACGTCTAGTTGAGGATGTAATTGTTAGTCCTTGGATTTCACCTCCGGAGCTCAAATATCTATTTGCATCATTTCACGATATCGGTGTAGCTTTGTACAGTATTAAGCATCTAAAAAAGGTAGCGTACCTGAGTGCTAAAAGTTTTTTCAGGCATATATTTTGACCTTTGATTCTGTTTGCCTGCATAATCCTTCCATGCGGATTTTCTTTAGAAGATACTGCAGCCTAGTCTATTTTACATTGATGGTGTATTTTGCAGGCTTCCGTGGCGTTCAAATTATGTATTAGAACAGTTTGGACTTGTGTTAGACTCCTCTGTCAGATATTTGTAAAGGCGTCTAACTCATCTGAGGATTGTCTGTCCGGAGAAGCGATTATTGATTTTGTGAGTGAAGCATGTAGCAAATCTGCATTCTATCTGGATGTTCTCCAGCAAGATGTTGCACGAGAAATTGAGAAGCTTCTTGTGTTTATTCTAGAAAATTGGTCTGCAGCTGAAGACCTCATCCGAAGGTTGCCAGAGCCTACGCCAATAATAAAACAGTGGGTTAAGGTAACTGTTTGGTTCTGCGTAACTTAAAGGTTGCCATTCCCTACACCAATAAGTATCTGCTTTCAATTTATTTGCATGCTTCTGATTGCGTCTTACCATCAGATACGACGCAAGCATCATGAGACTCGGGATCTGGCTGGCTTGCTGTCATCCTCTCAGAAAATTTCAAAAAGAGTGACCAGAAAAATCTTAGAGCAGGTTGACCTTGCATTCTAGATTACTTGTCACCTGTTGTTGTTCTTTAAATAAGGCAGAATTGGTGCTAGTAGAATTCTCTTAAGCTTTTGATGTGAAGTTATATTTTCTTTTATAAACGCGTGTAGGAGCTTCTTGCTTATGAGGAAATACTTCCTTTGCGCTCAGAACTATGTCGAGTGAAGCATACAAAAATTGCTGATATTCTTCTGAAAGACGTTTTCATTACGAAGGATCTACTTTTGGAGAGAGCAAGAACTTTAATATGGAAAGCAAGAATAAGAAGAGCTTCTGGAGCTGAACACTTGAAGGAGTGTATTCATTATTTATCAGAGGCGATATCTATATCGGTATTTATTTACTACCCTGATGTAAACAGCTTATCTACAACTCGAAACAATTTTTTTGAATGGTTTCTTTCTCATTGAGACAGGGCAACATATTTAATGACTCAACTGACCATGGGACTTTGTGTTGCCACCAACTAGCCGTTGCATATTGCTTAAGAGCGTTATGCATCCAAGAAACTAAACCAGACTCAAAGGTGTCGATGGATTAAACTAGCTTCATTTAATTCTGTTAATTGTTTTTGTTCAGGTGATTTTTTGGTTCCGGATGTCTATATTTGTCTTGTCATGTTAGAAATTTGCCTTACCTCTTCTCTTACTTATATGTGCAGCAAGTTTTCCAAGATGTTAACACCTCTCTAAATCTCTGGCTACGGATTCGGATGCCCTGTGATAGTGAGGACAGTATTCCCCTGGAAAACATGATTCCTCTACTGTGTAATGTAATTGATTTACTCTCAATAAAGGTAAATCTTGTAATTTTATCATATTGGACTTTGTTCTCTGGGGATATATCATTATGCTTACTTTACGTCTCTCTAGTCCTTAATACTTTTATTTACCTCCATTTTCAGGGTTGGATAGAGCTCCATCAGCACATATACGAGCTGATTTTTAGACTGTTTAAATGGAAAAATATCAAATTGGAGGTCTGTTTGGCAATGCTGTGGGACTGTAGACGGCTAAGTCATGCTCTATGTCCTTCTTTAATAAATGACGCTGTCATCCAGGCCGTATCAGAGTACTTCGGTGAAAAATCAGAGTCCACAGATTTCTGGATAAGTTGCTTGCAGTTTTCAAAAGCAAAATCAATTGGATTCCAGCAGAGCTTGCAATGTTCACCGTACAAAACCCTGCATACATTAAACAAGCATGAAGATCGTCATAATGCAGACATCACAATAGATGACGTTAACAGCACAGCTTCCAAACTAGTTTCAAGTGTAAGAAAATAGAGTTATCTATTATTTTCTTGTGAAATATATATATTTTGGCCAAAATGTGAAACTTTTTCCATTCAGGATCCATTTCCCAGTCACTCGTCTTTTGTAGCTGCATCTCTCTATTATGATCTCTGTGAAAGACAAGTGTCATGTGGTAACCTATACGAGGTAAGATATTATTGTTTATTCATGACAGTCTTCCTAGTGAATTGCTGCCAGTTGTTTTAGTTGTAGTTTTTTCTTAATAGCTTCTGAAAGTTTGTCTTTTATGTTTCAAGATTTTTAATAATCTTCCTTGTTCTCGCAGGCTCTCTCCTACGCGAAGGAAGCCCATAGGATCCGGCGTCTTATTTTCAAAGATAACTTTAACTATGTAGAGGAGAAGCATTTTGAAAAGCATAACAGGGCAGGAAAAATAATAGAAATACCAATTTACATCATTAAAAAATTTGAAGTATCAAGTTTAAGAGCTACCGATGTCTGGCCATGTGGAAATTTTCTCTGGGATATCAACCGCTGCTACTTATGCCCTTGGAATGTGCTCCAATGTTATCTGGAAAGCATTCTTCAGGTTTTGTTTTTGCTTAAGCTTTCTCAGGTGTCTTGATTACCGCTATTTCTGCATTTAATTTGTATTGATAAATGCAGATTGGCGTTATTAGTGAGCTTATTGGGGAAGGAGTTGAGGCAGAATGCTTTCTATCTTTGGGAAAAGCCATTTCATGTATGCAGAGCCTACAGCCGTTTGTAGTTGCATTTTCTCTATCTTTGGGTATGAAGCTTAAGTTTTTCTTCCTTGCCAGTTTGTCTATTTCCCTTAGGTCATGAAAGCCACTTCACAATTGCTGTATTCTTTTCTTACGCTTTGATATCACTAGGGAATCTCTACATGAGAATGCAAAGTTTGGATTTAGCAGCAAAGGAGCTCCAGAATGTGAAAGAGCGGCTAATTGATAGTCAAAGAGATTTTTCTTGCCGAAACTGCAGGTTGATGTTAGAGGTTACATTGGATAAGCAACTTGGAGAGTTATCTCAAAGACAATATGATAACAAAACTAGATTTTGCCAGATAGATGGATTATCACATGCTGAAAGCCTGTTTAGTGCAGCCTTGAGAAAATTCTGTTGCTCAGCTTGGAAAGGTTGCATTAATTATCACGGAAAAGAAATCGCCGAGGTAAGAGAAATGGGGAATAATTGCACTGAATTTCGAGGACATCAGTCAGAAAAAGCAGACTCCAGTATAAAGGAGAAACCAACAGACAATAGAGACTCTAAAAGGAGGCGTCGAGGTGCTATAAATTTACGGGCTTGCTTGACCAAGGAGCATAGTTTGAAAACTGAGCCTAGTTTAAGGTTGACTCGCTCAATGTGTCGATCACATAACGAACAAAGTCAAAACTTTTCTGCTGATATGCATATAGGTATCTCAAAGAAGCGTAGTTTCAGTGATGAATCTGGTTTGTTTGATATCTTTGATAAAAAGGAGTTGCTGCTGGACACTAAAAACACAATCTGTAGCATCTGCATTTGCATCAATAGAAAATGTCAGCATTGCGTCTCTAATGAAGTAACAAGGTCTGGATTGCTGAAAAATTTAATAAGTTTGAAATGGCAGTTTCACCAAAGGAGACTTGCGTGCACTGTTCTTGACAGCCTTGGTATGCTCTTGTCCCTTATAATATTCGATGTGTGTAAGTGCATAAACTTTGGTGAACTGAGATTAGACATTATACATTTAAAATGTAAATGGCTTTATAAGTTAGTTTTAGGCGCAACAAATTGGTCCTTTTTTCATTTTTTTTTATGGTTTGTGGTTTTGTTTTGCTTCTGGACTACTTCCTACGCTATACTATTCTTGGTTGTTAATCACCAATAGTTTTCTGAATGTATGACAGATCTGCTATTTTTACCTTTTCCACAAAGAACGCATGATCTGCACGCATTACATTCAGGAATCGTAGACTAAAGTCTGTGGCTGTTCTAATAGCTCTATATATTTTATTTCAGGAAAATGTTTTGCTAAATCTGGAAAGGTTCATCAAGCACATGAGGCAATTTTGCATAGCATCGCTGTTTTATTTAACAGTGACGTGTCCAACCTCAGGTCGCATTCTCTCAGCCCGTTGCTGGATTTTATTGGGAAGGAAATCAAAGGAGATGTATTTGGTGTTGATCGTGCAAGAATACTATACAACTTGTGCAAGTTGAGTCTTCAAACTTACCACTCTAGGGCGAGCAGGTTCGTCATGTTGTTAATACGACACTATTACTTTTTGTGATTATCAAATTCCCTTATGCAAAAACTTATCTTGAAATAAAACTCATATCTTAAATTGATAAATGCGTCCTCTTGAAATTCTACCCAACACTTCTGATAGTTATATTCAACAGGTCCATCTGCTGTGATCTATCTCATATTCCAACTCAAAAGCTGGTTTCATGGTTAATGTTGGCCTTTGTACTCAGCAGAGAGGTTCCAATACTGTATCAAAAGGTAAAACTTGGCTTTTGTCCAGAACGCCGACCTTTCCATTTATGTTGTGATATTGATTTAGCTGTAATAAAAAGACTGTTGGTTCACAACAGATTTCAAGATTGCTTGCTGCTTTGTACTTGCTTTCTTCTTCAAGTGCTGAGTTCTCATTCCCATGCGACGGCGAGCTTTCCGTAAGTCATTGGGTTACATATTATCATCAAGCCTCTCTTGGTGCCCATATCAACTACCAATTCTTGTCAAGATTTAGTAGAAGATACAAATCAGGACGCAACTCAGATAAAGAGGTTGGTAAAATTGATATGGTTAGCCCTTCAACTTTTTTTTGTGGTGGTCAACAAACTACTTCCCTACCATCTGTCTTATTGGTTATGCTTGCTGCACCTTAATATTTATACCTGACTTTTTAGTTTTGCTTAATAAATGACAAATTGTCACTGACCAATGACCACTAATCTGACAGTTTAATCCGCAGGCTTCTAGATTGAGTTGCATGGTTTCTGCGGAATTCGACTTTCTCAGGTCTCAAATTGGATTATTACAAGCTATTAAAGATGGATTAAAGTTTACTTATTGCTTACTCTCTTGTCTTTTAGAGCAGGCTTGCTCCGGAAAGCACTGAAGATCTTGTAAAGTTTGCAAAGAACTTTTTCAACAGTCTGTCAGAATCCACAGTCATCTGCATTAGCGTGCTTGGAGGCACATTGAGTAAAGTTTTGCAGGAGATAATGAAAAGCCCCCCTGTCTGTGCGTGGCTACTCTTGTCACGGTTAAGCTCAAAGAGTCAGCCTGTAGCCGTAATTCTGCCAGTCGATTCAGTACTTGAAGGTAATGTCTACTCCAGATTGAATTTCTAAGGGAGTTTCCTTTTTGTCATTGTTACTGGATAACAGAATCTTAGTCAGGTTTTTTTTCAACAGACGATGATCTAAATCCTCGCAATACTGAAGCAATTAGGATCGAAGAGATGGGTAATCGATGGGCTTGTCCATGGGGTTCTACAGTGGTGGATGCTGTCGCCCCAACATTTAAATTAATATTGGAGGAGGATTTCATTATTGGTTCTGAGTTTCCCCTTGAAGATGTAAACCTAAGGTGGAAGAAGAGAGAACAACTCAATCTTCGTCTTGCTAATTTCCTAAGGTACATTACATGTGGAAATCATAGAGGTGATGCATATAGTGAACACACTCTGTCCTGCTTCTGGTTGCACAATTTGGAATTAGTTGTTTTTTATTTATTTTGGGTTATTACCTTGCATTATTATAGAAAACTTGAAGATTCTTGGTTGGGTCCCTGGAGGCATCTGCTTTTGGGAGAATCATCAAACAGTAAATTGCATGAGTCCACGCAAAAGAAGCTAGTTAAGGAGCTAATGTCCAAATGTAAGATGGAAGTAAATGAGACACTTCTAAAGGTTTTTCTTGGAAATGGAACAGATGAGTTTGAAGGAAAAGCATGGATATCTCAGCTTTGTCTAAAGAATGGTTGCTACGTAGGGCGAAGTAACCATATTGATGAAGAAGATGCATGTGCAATGCCCACCAGTTCATCTAGTGATCCTCGAAGTAGGTATGGATTAGCCTTACAACTGATACGGGAAGCAGAGATCAAGCATACGCTGCAGGAGAATAACGCGAAGAGAGAACCGATAATTCTTGTGTTGGATCATGAGATTCAGGTTGGTGGTAAATCTCATACTTTCTCACTTTTCTGAATGTTCATTGCAAGGTTTGGCTGAAAGAATAGAGTTTGTTTGCTTTACATAGAACATAAGATATAATCTTGCTCATCGATATTAAACCCTTAGCTTCTCTGAGTATAAAAATTAAAGAAGACTTTTACAATCTCATTGGTTTCGGCGGAAACTCATCCGCATGTGCTCAATATTTTAGTGCTGATGAATCATCTTGACTGATCTGTAATGTATCGGCATATGTGCTATTCTCTGTAACACTTGTGTTCCAAGAAATCGTTTATTCTGTACTAACTAGCTAGTTAATTATGAGTAGATGCTTCCGTGGGAGAATATTCCAATATTGAGAAGACAAGAAGCCTACCGCATGCCATCTGTGGGTAGTATATCAGCAGTGCTTAAGAAATGCTGTTCCCAAGAAGTTCCTGCTGGATGTTTTAGTTCTCCCTTCCCTCTGATTGATCCTAGGGATGCGTATTATCTGTTAAATCCGAGTGGTGATCTCAGATCATCAGAAATCGAGTTTGAGAGTTGGTTCAAGGAAAAGAAAATGAAGGTAGCATATAAAATAATTGATGTAATATTCTTCCGAGAAAAGTTGTTACTGAGTATTTATTTATACAGGGCAGAGCTGGATTAGTGCCAGCTGCTAAGGAGCTAGCTGATGCGTTGGAAAAGCATGATCTTTTCCTATATTTTGGACATGGAACTGGTATGTTGATCCTTTACATATACCAATAAAAATGTTTTCATAGTCTTCTTTGTCAGATAATTGCTGATTTGCGGTCTGATGGTGCAGGAGCACAATATATTCCCATGTGCCAAGTAAAGAATTTGGACAAATGTGCTGCAACTTTTCTTATGGGATGCAGCAGCGGTTCGCCATATATAAGAGGCAGATACGTACCACAAAGTATTCCCCTGTCTTTCCTGCTAGCCGGTTCTCCAGTCATTGTAGCAAACCTGTGGGGCGTAACGGCTGATATTAACCGGTTTGGGAAGGCAATGCTGGAAGGTTGGCTGAGAGCGAGGAGTGATGATGATGATGATAATACATCAGAGAGAGTTGGATCGTTCATGGCTGATGCACGCGATGCTTGCACTCTGCACTTCTTGACAGGGGCTGCGCCGGTGTGTTACGGAGTCCCGACTGCTATCGCAAAGAAGAAGAAAAAGACTTGAAGCAAATGTGAAGACCAAAGATGTTAAGTTATGGGAATGAAACAATAGGATTCTGTTGCAGAATTTGTCGATCCAACGATTCTGTATTCTTCCACTAGCATACAAAGAATAATATGAGAAATACCTTAATTTTGTGTAAGGTTTTTTAATAAGAGTTTACTTGTGTTAACAAATTGATATAAACAACAAAAACAATCATGACTATTGTGTGAGCCTGTAAATATCTCCAATTTTTTTGTGTTAACTCTTAGCTTAGTCCTTTAGTTACGTGCCATTAAAATTCAATTATATTCGTTTTCTTATTCTTCTATTTGCATTGTTATCTCATTAAGTCATTATTCATTATGATTTTATTAAAATATAATTTCATTTTAATGTTTAAATTAGTTTTTTCCGTTGACCAAGGAAAAATAGGTTTTCCATTTACTGTTTTTTTTTTTTGAACATTAGTTTTCCATTTACTGTTAATAATAATATATGATATGTTACAGCTTTTCATTATTCATTTATTTTCTTTCGAACTTATATCTTATTTTCTCTTATAGACCACATGATTAAGAGTCATGTAATACATGTATAAGAAATTTTTAGTAAAAATCATTGATTCATATATTTGGATTCTGATTTAAAACCGTAAAATTTTGGAATCATTTTGCTGACCGTGGAAATTTTACAATAAATATTTCCAAATATTCTAGTTAAGTAATGTATGTGAAAGAAAAAATAATACAAAATATGATATCTGTATAATTGTAAGAATATAGAAAAAGTTGCCCAAATTTCACAATAATCAAAAATTCAAACAATTATAGTATTTACATTTTCATATTCGTATTTTTAATCACATTTTTTATTTTCAGATTCATTCTTATTATTTTAAGAGTTAAAAAAAATAGTAAAGTAACTGTTTTGTTATTATTCTATGGTATTTAAATGTTAAAAATATATAAAAAAATCATTATAATATATAGCTTAATGGTTTGTGTTAATGATTTTATTATAACAACTTCAAGAGAGAGATTATGCTTCAGCTCGAGATTTTGCCTCAGATGTAAAGTAACTTTAAATTGTGTTCCGCCTCTGCCAAAAGACAGTGTCACAAGTGCTACTAGCAAAAAACTAAACTCATCTACAAAGAGAGTTCAATAAGGATATCTCGAATTCACATGATGCGACATCTTCTTTTGATAACCAAAAGGAAGACACTCGGCTGTGTAGAGATAGGCCACCCCATGGAACATATTTATCTGATAGTTGACATGTGTCAAACAGAGTTGATATCGTTTTTTTTTTTGCTAGATAAAGTTTGTTCCTCATAGCAGGACCAGTGAAAAAGGTACTTTAAAGTGACGAAGTAACTTAATTGTCTACAAAGGGATCAACTCTCTATTCACGCTCCTTCAAAATCTCGTATATTAACCCATCTAACTAGAAATTTAAACACAATGTAATTAATACCTTAAAAAACTGCAAAAGAAGTACATTTAATTTCGTTTTCAACCGTTCTGTTTTGTAATTTTGTTTCTTTGATAGTCATATTTAAATACGGTTTTGAAATCCAAATGGTGACGCAACGATGAAACTAGCATAATGGTTACATATCATGGTCATTTTTTAGATTTTTTAAACATGTAAATAGCATACAATAATAACAACTTAACTATGTTACTGGTTTTTCTTTTTTAGCTCTTCAAATAATAAAAATAAAACTGAAAATGAAAAATGGGATTGAAACATGAACGTAGAAAAAAAATGTGTTGAATACTATATTTTTTAGGGGGGAGGGGGGAAGGGGAATTTTGACCACTTTTTTATATTTTTACGACTATACAGATATGATATTTTGAAGTTATAAAACAAATTATTTACAAAGAGTAGTGATACTAGTCCTAACCTCATCTCGAGTAATAATCTACAGAGACAATATAGTGTGAAAACCGAGTTCATTTTGGAACCACTATAAGGAATTTGCTTTTAAGAATTCTAAACACTCACTTTTGTATTATACATTACAACCATTGAACTAGGTAAGATATCCAAAGTTGTCATTTTCAAAAAAAAAAAAAAACCGTAAGTTGTTGATAATAAAGTATCAATAAGTTCGTAAATAATTATTTTCTTTATCTCTTTGTTGATTTGGTCAGAAACAAAGATGATTTAGATCTTTTTAAGAGTTGTTTGGTCTGTCTTTTGTTTTACAAAACAAAATTTGGCTACATATCCATTTTTATTATTAAGATTATTTGAAAACGAATATAATATTATATAAATCAACTAATTGATTGATGTAGGAACAAATCAAGCTTGTTCTACAGGGGTGGAAGGGTGGTGAATCTTAGCTGGCCGTAAGGCTCTCTCTAAGGATC